>SJXQ01012450.1:502730-597730 GCA_006408695.1 Aepyceros melampus | reverse complement strand
TGAACTGGAGTGAACTGGAGGATGACCAGGAATCTCCTAGATAAATGAGGAAAGTACATTCAGATTCTGGGAAGGATACCCATTTGAGAGAACACTGGGATTGTTGAGATGGAGAAACAGAATCATAGTTGTGGTTGGAGCTTAGGGTGTAGGAGTAGTTGGTTGGAGATAAAGATGGATGTATAGACCTAAGCTCAGTGAGCAACCATTGAAAAATTTGGGGCTGGTAACTAACCCAATGAGAGTTATTTATTTAAAAAGTTAACTGAGATTGATATTTGTACTTTAAGCTTTTTCTTTGATTTACAGAGTTCCTTTTGTATTATCTTTAAAACATAAAAATACATATTAATATATGTTAGATATATTTATTGCCCTTTTATTATATAAATGGTATTTATTGAGATACTCTTTTAATAAAATACGACACTTAAAAGTTAAGGCATATCTGAGCATTTTGAAGTGATGATTGGTATGCTTGCTAAATAAGAAGTTAATTATTTGTAGTTTTTCTACTATGAAAATCCTTTCTAGAGAAGCACTCACAGATATGGTGACCATACATGTCTGATTTTCTAGAATTGATCCAATTGTTTGTGGAATACAAAGATTTCTAGAATTGAAGTTTTTTTTCTTGTAGTCAGATGATTTGTCAAATGATATTTCCCCAATTTCTAGTTCTGAAAGCGTTTACCATACATAAAAGTTTCTGTGATCACCTTGAAGTTTTAAAAAGAAAAAAATGATGATTATTTTTATATCTTACATTTCAAGAAGATATTTGTTAAAGCAGAGTGGGTAAGTGAAGCTACATTTCATTTTGTCTGAACAAAATGAAAAGGAAGGAGCACGGCAAATTTCATTCACATAACTGGCAATGGATAGTATCTCTTTCCTAGGTGTGAAATGTTATTCTTAGACATTAAACAAATTCAGAATGTATCCCCTAGTGCAAGCTGCATGCTGGCAACAAGATATAGGAGTTCAATGTGTATACAGAGATAAGAATGACATGTAATTTGTGTTAGAATTTGACTGTTAATTGTGTATAAAGCTGGCCTTTTTGAGTCCAAACATTTGGCAGGGTTGTTAATTGGGGAAAAGAGAAGAAGTTTGAATAAAATTACATGTAGAAAAGATAGACATTTACATAATTAGCAAAGTCCTTTCAGTTAATAAGTACGTGTCATTTTTTGGAGCCTTGGCAGGTTAGTACTTTCATTTGTTTTTGATAAAACCAATGGCAATTTATTTGCATTGTGGTGTTTTTAGTGCAAGACTCAGTATAATTTTTGTCTAATTTTTTAATACCACAAGGTAACTTGAACATTCTTAAAGTTTTCTGTGAAACTTTAAAAAATTTATTTTTATATGATTATGACTATGTCAATATCAAATTTATAGTAAAATGGAGTGGAAATTCTGAAAAGATTGGATAACTTGAAATTATAATTTTTTTGATTATGCATTTGTCTTTTAAGGACAACCTTAGCTGCTTATTATAGAAAATAGGAACTGTCTAGGATTCATTTCTTTATAAATTTTGTCATTGCTTTATAAGGATGGGCTCATGTATAATTTGGTCATAATATGCATTTCTGGGGTTTATCACAATATCTGGTGTACAGATAACTACTCAATGAAGATACCTCAAATGAAGGAAAAAGTAATGACAATAACGGGTAAGAATACTTATAATACATTATGTGCTAGGAGTTATGTATGTTAACTCATTTAATTCATACAGTTGCAATTATTTTTAGTATTTTACAGTTAAAGAAAGTAAGGTCCTGTGAAATTATGAATAATTTTCCCCAAAATTGCTAGTCATTTTGACCCCAGGCAGTCTGATTCTAGAATTCATTCTTGTTTCTGTTGCTTATAGGGCCATCTCAGTTGGTGAATGGGCCTCCTCACTTGGAGGAAATGTCTGGAAACACCTTTGGAAGGGAGGCAGTGAATACATTTATTAAGATTTATTTCCAAAGTAAAAAGTTGGTTTAAAAGTACTACAGATGGTACAATACCATTGTAAAATGCAGTGGATTATTCAGACAAAATAATATATGCCTTATTGACTGATTTTGAAAAATGTAAGTAGAAACAACAAAAAAGTTAAACAGCTTAAATTCTTACCTTTTGCAAAGTAATTTATCCTGTCCTCAGTGTATATTTTTCTCCTTAGAGATTTTTTCAAAGAGGAGTAAAGATCTATATTATGAAAAAGGAAATGGTTTGGATAAAAATAGTTTCAGAGACATATTTTAAGAAAACATTGAAGAAGACAAGACTTTGAAAAGACATCATGGTTCCCAGCCTAAAAGACATTCACACACACATACAGACACACACACGCACACATGCACACTTTCCTAGCTTTCCTAGAAAGTAATGCTGGCAATTAAATAAAATTTGGGCCAATAAGATATAGGTGGAAATTGCTGCCTTGGAGTTCTAGGAAAGCATCTTACTGGAGGCTCTGCGTTCATTCAGTTTTGCCGTTTGCTCTTGTCCTTTTTCTTTGTATCCCTCCCTAGCACTTAAACATTGGAGCAAGTCAGGAAAATCAGAAACCTCAAGCTGTGTGTTCTTGAACCACTGATCCATTAACCGGCTCCCTTTGGATTACCTTTGTTACTTGACAAGAAAGAGAAAGTCCTTAATTTACTTAAAATAATTTTAGTTAGATTCTGTGTGTGTGTTCAGTCGCTGAGTCATTTCCGACTCTCTGCAACCCCCTGGACCACAGCCCGCCAGACTCTTCTGTCCATGGGGTTTTCTCAGGCACAAGTACTCGAGTGGGTTGCCATTTCCTTCTCTGGGGGATCTTCCTGACCCAGGGATCGAGTCCACATCTCCTGCACTGATGGACAGATTCTTTACCACTGAGCTATGGGGGAAGCCCAAATTTTACCTGGTAGCCAAGTGTAACTGTAGTTGACTGAGCCACCATTTTGTTAAATTATCATTATGATTTCCCATGTTTTATATTAGCAGTTGTAAGATTCATACTGAAAATCAGAAAAGTAACTTTATCTATGAATACATGTATCTGTTGTTTTTTTTTAAATTAGAAAAAAAGCTAATTGGATGCTGATGGCTTTACAGCATTGCGTTGCTTCTCTCCTGTACTCGGCTGTGTGTGTACGTGCATGTGCCCTTTCTGTGTGTCCCTCTCATCCACCCTGCCCCATCCCTTCCCTCTAGATCATCACAGAGCATCAAGCTGAGCTCCCTGTTATACACCAGGTTCCCACTAGGTTTCCCTGGTTAAAACTTTCAGAGCAACAAAATAGCTTTAAATTTGGGTTAGTGCTCTCTCATTTCTAAGCAGGATACTCTGTAAAGTTGATTTTGCTGATATAGAGTCTCTCTTCCCAGGTTGTTTCGCTATATCTTCTGTTAGACAGTTGCACTAATTTATATAGCTTGTGTACATCACTGAGTTGGGTAACAACATTTTAAAAGGAAAAGCATTTTTAGGAAAGGGTAAGTTGCTATTGAATAATGAATGTCATAAACATTCTTGTAACTACTTATTGCTGCCCTACTTCGCAGCTACAAGATTAAGCTAGGCTATTTTGTAAAACCCAGCAGCATGCCTGAGAACCTTCTGTTTTGTTGCTTTTTAAAATGTGGTTCACGTGGGTCAGAATGGCCATCATCAAAAAAATCTGCAAACAATAAATGCAGGAGACGGTATGGAGAAAAAGGAGCCCTCTTGCCAAATTTGCAGTTTGCGAATGCAAATTGTTAGAGTCACTATGGAGCACAATATGGAGATCCCCTTAAAAAACTAGGAATAAAACTACCATGTGATTCAACAAGTCCGCTAATGGGCATTTACACCTGAGGAAAGCATAACTGAGAAGCACACAGGTACCGCATTGTTCGTCACAGCACTGTCTGCAATTGCTAGGATGGGTAGCAACCTAGAGGTCCGTTGACAGATGAGCAGATAAAGAAGTTGTGGTATGCATACACCATGGAATGTTACTTAACCACGAAAAGGAACACTTTTGACTCAGTTCTAATGAGGTGGATGAACCTAGAGCCTATTATATAGAGTGAAGTAAGTCAGAACGAGAAAAAGATACTGTATGTGAACACATGTTTATGGAATCTGAAAAGATGGCACTAATGGACCTGTTTGCAGGGCAGCAGTGGACACACAGACACAGAGAGCAGATTTACAGACACGGGGGAGGGAGAGGATGGGGCGGACTGAGAGAGCAGTACTGAAACGTGTGCATTATCATGTGCAAAACGGACAGCCAGTGCGGATTTGCTGATGATGTGAGGGGCTCAGGTTCAGGGCTGGCTGACAAACTAGAGGGATGGGAAGGGAGGAGAAGAGGGGTGTAAGAGGGAGGGGACGTATGTGCACCTGTGACTGATTCATGTTGATGTTTCGCGGAAACCAACACAGTATCGTAAAGAATTATTATCCAATCATAAATAGTTTTTAAAAAGATAAAATTTTTAAAGATTTTAGAATTGTTGTTAAGCATACTAATAACATTATTACCCTGCCCCATCCCTTCCCTCTAGATCATCACAGAGCATCAAGCTGAGCTCCCTGTTATACACCAGGTTCCCACTAGGTTTCCCTGGTTAAAACTTTCAGAGCAACAAAATAGCTTTAAATTTGGGTTAGTGCTCTCTCATTTCTAAGCAGGATACTCTGTAAAGTTGATTTTGCTGATATAGAGTCTCTCTTCCCAGGTTGTTTCGCTATATCTTCTGTTAGACAGTTGCACTAATTTATATAGCTTGTGTACATCACTGAGTTGGGTAACAACATTTTAAAAGGAAAAGCATTTTTAGGAAAGGGTAAGTTGCTATTGTAATAATGAATGTCATAAACATTCTTGTAACTACTTATTGCTGCCCTACTTCGCAGCTACAAGATTAAGCTAGGCTATTTTGTAAAACCCAGCAGCATGCCTGAGAACCTTCTGTTTTGTTGCTTTTTAAAATGTGGTTCACGTGGGTCAGAATGGCCATCATCAAAAAAATCTGCAAACAATAAATGCAGGAGACGGTATGGAGAAAAAGGAGCCCTCTTGCCAAATTTGCAGTTTGCGAATGCAAATTGTTAGAGTCACTATGGAGCACAATATGGAGATCCCCTTAAAAAACTAGGAATAAAACTACCATGTGATTCAACAAGTCCGCTAATGGGCATTTACACCTGAGGAAAGCATAACTGAGAAGCACACAGGTACCGCATTGTTCGTCACAGCACTGTCTGCAATTGCTAGGATGGGTAGCAACCTAGAGGTCCGTTGACAGATGAGCAGATAAAGAAGTTGTGGTATGCATACACCATGGAATGTTACTTAACCACGAAAAGGAACACTTTGACTCAGTTCTAATGAGGTGGATGAACCTAGAGCCTATTATATAGAGTGAAGTAAGTCAGAACGAGAAAAAGATACTGTATGTGAACACATGTTTATGGAATCTGAAAAGATGGCACTAATGGACCTGTTTGCAGGGCAGCAGTGGACACACAGACACAGAGAGCAGATTTACAGACACGGGGGAGGGAGAGGATGGGGCGGACTGAGAGAGCAGTACTGAAACGTGTGCATTATCATGTGCAAAACGGACAGCCAGTGCGGATTTGCTGATGATGTGAGGGGCTCAGGTTCAGGGCTGGCTGACAAACTAGAGGGATGGGAAGGGAGGAGAAGAGGGGTGTAAGAGGGAGGGGACGTATGTGCACCTGTGACTGATTCATGTTGATGTTTCGCGGAAACCAACACAGTATCGTAAAGAATTATTATCCAATCATAAATAGTTTTTAAAAAGATAAAATTTTTAAAGATTTTAGAATTGTTGTTAAGCATACTAATAACATTATAGTAGATTTTGAGAATACAAAAATAATTCTCAGTTTGTGTATTAAAATATCTGTTAAACCTAGAATATTTGATACTCATTTTCAAGAGACAGGAAATATGGAAAAAGGAATAAGTTAGCAATGATTTAAAATATATTTAATGTGTTTCAAATGACATAAAACTCTTAAGTTAAAAAATATAAAATTAGAAAAAGCATTTAAAATAGTAAATCAGTATTCCTAAAGTATATAAATATTTTCATTCCCTTGTTGATACTGAACTGATATTCCAAAGATATTTTTAGATATTTTCATTTCTGATAAAATATACATCCAGTAGTGATAAAATAATCTTGAATGATCTTCTCAGCAATATCTTCTTTACTTTCCCTTTATGAACTTTTATTTATATATATATATATAATATATATATAATATATATATATATATATCAGTTTCTGTTTTCCAGATCATTTAGCATGTTGAATGGTATTCAAGCCAAATTAACTTGCAGTATTCTTCTTTGGGCTGGAATTGTCCACAGAATTACTGCCACTTCCAAGTGACTAGAGCAGATATCTCTTAACAAAACCAGGTTGATGTTGTAAATTTTCTTTCAGATAGGTAAGACTACAGACATTTATTTCACTTTAGAACTAATGTTGCAGGTTTATTTCAGAATGTTTCCAATTTTCAGAGGTAGGGAATTAGAACTGTTTTGGACTGCATAAGGACTGCAGTCTAACACAAAAACTGGCAAATAAAAACCAGAAGTTGCTTTATAAATTAGCATTATTAATGTAAAAGAATAATTATGGTTAAAGAATCTGCATGCAGGGCAGGAGGCCGGGATTTGATCCTTTGGTTGGGAAGATCCCCTGGAGGAGGGCATGGCAATCCACTCTAGAATTCCTGCCTGGAGAATCCTCATGGACAGAGGAGCCTGGCGGGCTATGCAGTTCATGGGGTTCCTAAGAATAGGACACAGTTGAGCAACTAAGCACACAACAAATTGCTGATGAAGAGGTTCAGAGATGTTAGCAAGTCTCATGGTCAGAGCCAGTACATAGTAGAGCCAAAATTTAAACCTAGGCAGTTTGTCCCAGAGCCCATACATTTGAAAAATAAATCACTTAATTCTTTTTAATCTTGATGAAGCTTAGTTTTTATTGAAATATAACATACAGAAAAGTGCAGATAATTGTTTCACTTGCTGACTTTTTGCACACAGACACATGAAGGCAACAGCCAGAACAGGAAACGAACATCACCAGCACCAAAAGCCCTGTTTGTGCCCTCTGTCACTACCGTAATTGAAATGCTGGAAGATTTTCAAGTAAATTGGTAATTCAGCTATCTGTCCCAAATAATTTTTTTCATATTTCACTAACATAATGTAGTTTCCTACATAGACCAAAATAACATACTACCCAACAAGATTAATATTTCTTATTGTCTCATACCTAACCTATATTTGAATGTATCATTCTGTCCCCAAAGTATTCTTTATATCTTGTTTGCCTAAATTAGGACTGTATATTGTATCTGGTTATACAAAGTTGGCAGGGTGCTGTCTATGGGGTCGTGCAGAGTCAGACACGACTGAAGTGACTTAGCAGCAGCAGCATACAAAATCTGAAGTCTTTCTTTATTCTACAACAGTTCTTTATTCATGACACTTACTTGTTGAGGAGACTAGGGCATTTGTGCTATAGAATGTCCCACCCATTTATCAATTTGCTTTCTTGTAGTTATTATTTAGCTTGTTCTTCTATTCTTTATAATTCTGTAAACTAGAAGTTAAGTGTAAAAGATTAATTAGATTAAAGTAAATATTTTTGGGGAAAGTATAGCATAGGTCCCATCATGGCATCTGGTCCCATCACTTCATGGCAGATAGGTGGGGAAACAGTGGAGACAGTGTCAGACTTTATTTCTTTGGGCTCCAGAATCATTGCAGATGATGATTGCAGCCATGAAATTAAAAGATGCTTACTCCTTGGAGGGAAAGTTATGACCAACCTAGATAGCATATTGAAAAGCAGAGATATTACTTTGCCAACAAAGGTCCGTCTAGTCAAGGCTATGGTTTTTCCTGTGGTCATGTATGTATGTGAGAGTTGGATTGTGAAGAAAGCTGAGTGCTGAATTGATGCTTTTGAACTGTGGTGTTGGAGAAGACTCTTGAGAGTCCTTTGGACTGCAAGGAGATCCAACCAGTCCATCCTAAAGGAGATCAGTCCTGACGTTCATTGGAAGGAGTGATGCTAAAGCTGAAACTCCAATACTTTGGCCACCTGATGCGAAGAGTTGACTCATTGGAAAAGACCCTGATGCTGGGAGGGATTGGGGGCAGGAGGAGAAGGCGATGACAGAGGATGGGATGGCTGGATGGCATCACCGACTCGATGGACATGAGTTTGAGTGAACTCCAAGAGTTGGTAATGGACAGGGAGGCCTGGCGTGCTGTGACTCATGGGGTCGCAAAGAGTCGGACACAACTGAGTGACTGAACTGAACTGAACCGACAGCATAGGTGGGGGCTTCCCTGGTGGCTCAGAGGTTAAAGCGTCTGCCTCAAAATGGGAGACCTGGGTTTGATCCCTGGGTCGGGAAGATCCCTTGGAGAAGGAAATGGTAACCCACTCCAGTATTCTTGCCTGGAGAATTTCATGGACGGAGAAGCCTGGTAGGCTACAGTCCACAGGGTTGCAAAGAGTAAGACACCACTGTGTGACTTCACTCACTATAACATAGGTAAGGGTTTCCATGGTGGCTCATTGGTAAAGAATCCGCCTGCCTGTACAGGACATGCAGGTTCGATCCCTGAGTCAGGAGAATCTCCTGAGGAGGAAAAGGCAACCCACTCCAGTTTTCTTGCCTGAGAAATCTCATGGACAGAAGATTCTGGCAGACTACAGTCCATGAGATCGCAAAAGAGTCAGACACAACTGAGCGATAAACAACAGCACAGCATAGGTGATGGTATTCATGTTGGAACACATGAGGAAACACGTAGTGTCTCCAGACCTACCCTCAGTCTTTTGCCCCTAACTGTACCACCTCTGTGAAACTGTTGGAGTAATAATTTGTTCCCTGATAACTCAGTTGGTAAAGAATCCGCTGCATGCAGGAGACCTGGGTTTGATCCCTGGGTTGGGAAGATTCCCTGGAGAAGGGAAAGGCTGCCCACTCCAGTATTCTGGCCTGGAGAATTCCATGGACTGTAGTCCATGGGGTTGCAAAGAGTCAGACACAACTCAGCGACTTTCACTTCACTTTGATATCTGTCTTAGGGATAAAAGTATTTTATATTTTAAAGAATGTTAAAAGGTATTTTCCATCTTCAGTTTAGAATAATTTTGTTTTTGAAGTTCTCCAAATTATGGACCAAAGCATTACTCAGCTAACAGTTTTGCTTAAATAATTTTTTTTTAATCATTAAATTGGAAATTACTATCTACAAAAACAGTCATTAAGATTTGTCCTTCTTCAAATGGTGATATTACATGTATATTTCAATGTAGAAAGAGAACAAACAAGGAAAGGGAAAATTTAGAGAGATGAATTAAACAGAATAGATAAAAGTTAGGAATATAAAAAATTAAAACCATTTTATTTAACTATTAAAACATTGAAATATAAAGTGTTAAAATTGTTTTAAAGTGATCATATTTTGCTACTTGCCATTAATTACATGAAATGTTAAGTTTTAAAAAATAGGCTTTCATAAGTTTGTTACAGTTTTATTACACTAATTTTGTCAGCACTGGAGCAAAACCTCTGCCATGTAAGTTGGAGTTCTCATTAAGCAGCTGATTTGCCTGAATTCTCATTAAATTTATGAACTCATTTGCTTACAGGGATTGGCATCTGATACGGTTCAAGGATGTTTAGAGATTGAAATCAAAACTGTTGAATACATAGGCTTAATTATTGATTCCTTTGTAATTTTCATATGCTAAATAGCAAAAAATTATTAATTCTTCCCTGTCCATAAAAGGAAAATATACATTTGATGTATATAATATGAACTTTGTAGTATGTTGTAAGTTCTTTGTAGGAAATAAGTATTGAATCACTGTAGCCTATTGATATAATTTTTAAAAAATTTGTGTTAGTTTACAGAAAAGGATTATTCCTGGTGAACATAATGTAACTATGACTTGTAATTTATGCCTAACTTGACTGGTATCTTAAAAATTGTCCACTAACACAGGCAGTGTGAAATCATGCACCTCTTCCCCCAAAAATGAACTTATTTATGCTGCTGCTGCTGCTGCTAAGTCACTTCAGTCGTGACCGACTCTGTGCGACCCCATAGACGGCAGCCCACCAGGCTCCTCCGTCCCTGGGATTCTCCAGGCAAGAACACTGGAGTGGGTTGCCATTTCATTATTTATCTATGGGGAACATTTAATTATGTTCTGTAAAGTCTTAAATGTAAACAAAAATTGCTACCTGTTCTTAATTCTGTTGATCTGTTTTTAATTCTGAAATACCAAAGCATTGACTAAACAGTACTACAAAATGTAATAACTTTGTAATTGTCATATATGATTTTTGTGTAAATTTTACAGTGAAGCAATTTACTGGATAAAAAGGAACTTTTTTTAAAGCAATAGTTAAGAAAATAGATTTATAAGTATATTGCAAGTATTTCTTTCATATTAAAGATAAGTTTTATTCTTACAAAGTAGCACAGCTTCGGGGCTTGTAATTTTTTTCTACAGTCAGAGAACATTTTTTCAGGACGATTGGAAGATAATATTCAATGACCCTTTATTATCTGATTAATTTTTCCAGGATTTACTGTAATTAATTTTTAGTCAGTTGTTGAGCATTCACATTCACAAATAGAAGGTGCCCATCCAAATTAATGGAAAATCTTTTCTCCACAAAAAGATATCTATTTCCCTCTACTAGTTTCAGAACTATAAGAATTCATTTAATAAGGATTTGCTTTAATGTATAAAAAATATATATATAATTTTAAGTTTTACTTCTTGAAAAGCACAGAATAATTATATATTTGTTCTATTCAAAAAGGCATAGTTTTAAAATCTTAAATCATTATGTCTATTTTATGTATATATCTATTCTCTTTCTGCTTAATATGACAGTTATAGACTTCTTCACTAATAGGGCTTGCATTTCAAGATAAGGCTGCATGTAAACAAATTAACTTTTAAAAATAGAGAGCAATTTCATCTGTAATAATGTACCAATTCATAAATTATCAGTGGTATTTTTTTCTTATAGATAAATGACCCGTCATCCAACACATACTATTAGGTAGTCTAGATGTCTTTGTGTTCTGGGAGATAAGGCTCTTGTATTATTATACCCTAATAAAATGAGTTAATGTTTTAGTATTATCGATAAAAGAGCACTTGGATATATTTAATAACCGAACTGAGAAACACTTAATTTTAGTTGTCTGTAGCAATATAACACAAATTCTCCTGTAAAACAAATTGCACTTTTGGAATATATTTTAATGTGTATTCAACAAAGGAGAAAATGAGGTGATTGAAGTTCAATTTGTAGCATGTTATTAACCATTTCCGCTTGACTAGATGAGTAAAAGGATAATGGATGAGGGTTTTATTATTACCTTTCTACTAAAATGAAGTGGTATAAAAGATAGGTGATGAGATTAATGAACACAGGGAAAAGGAGTAATCAATCAAGCCCCATGAAGGAGGTGAGAAAGGCAGCACCCATAGGATCTGTAAGAGCACTCCTTATAGAACAGCACTCCTTATAGAACAGTCCACTGTATCTTTTCTAGTTTTTACTAAACTGTGGAAACTGACAGTTGTTGCTGGAAGACAGAGCTAAAACTAACGAGATACTGTTTAATCAAACATGAATGAAGTCTTGTACTTGGATTTAAATGGCACACATAGTAGAGATCGAGCATAGCATCTGAATTTATTACATTGAGAGCTGAAAAGTGTAGCTATGGAGTCCATGTGCTCTCTCTTCCTCTTTGCTGTTTTTTAATTCTGTGTCTTCTTTTAATCAGTACAGTGTAAACAAAAGCCCTTCTGTTGGACTGTGGTTACAGTTAAACATGGAGTTCCACTTACGCAGGTCTCCTTGTAGGTTTATATTTATTATTGATACTTGTTGAAAAAGATTTCAGAAAGCCAAAGTAATTTTCTGGAGATTGTTGCTTTCATGAGAGGATTTATTTAGATTGTGCCCACCTATTCATTCAACAAAATTTATTGAATGCCTACAGTGTGCCAGAGATGCAAAATGTTGCAAATACAACTGAAGAAATATGGACAGTAGGCTTTCTCATTTAGCTTATAGTCCAGTGAGGGCTTCCCTGCTGGCTCAGATGGTAAAGTATCTGCCTACAGTGTGGGAGACCCGGGTTTGATCCCTGGGTCGGGAAGATCCCCTGGAGAAGGAAATGGCAACCCACTCCAGGACTCTTGCTTGGAAAATCCCATGGACTGAGGAGCCTGATAGGCTATAGTCCATGGGGTCACAAAGAGTCGGACACGACTAAGCAACTTCACTTCACTTCCAGTGAGGATAGACATACACATAAATATGTATGTCATTTGGTGATGGTTACCAAAAGAGAAAGATAAAAGCATAATACATCTCTAATGACATGCTGCTTCAGGAGAGACCTGAAGGAAGTGAAGGACAGTCCAACAGTCCATCAGGGCTGTCCAAGGAAAGAACATTCCAGGTAGAGAGAACAGGAAGTGCAGAGGCCTAGAGGCAGAAGGACAGTTGCAGCAGCAAGGAAGCTTGGTGTTTCTGGGAAGTTAGCAAAGTAGGATTGAGTTGCAGAAAATCTAGACGAGATAAAGGAGGTATAAAATATAGGCCTAAGTATTTTGTTTGATTATAAGGATAAATTGCTCATCCAGCAGATACTGAGTACCTAAATCTACTCCCAGCTCTGAGTATTTACTAATGAGGACAAAGTTCTTGCTCTTATGTGGCTTCCATTCAAAAGGGGTTGAAGAAGAAGAGAGAATTAGTAAGTAAATAAATAAATGAACAGTAACAACAACAACAAAAACGAGCAAGATAATTTCATTTAATACAATGCTTTGAGGATTTAAAGCTAGGTGATACTGGCTTGAGGAAAGGAGATACGGAGATTCAGATTTCACTTACGTTGCTGGTCCATTTTCTAACCTTGCATTCAGCTTTCTCCTCATAGTGAGGCCATGTACACAGCCTTTTTGAAGGCTGTGAGATGCAATGTATGTAATCATCTCACTAAATCCTGATAACACTAATGTAAGGCAAGCATGTAAAGTATCTGCCACAGGGTCTTTCTCTTTTCTGGCTCATCTAAAATCTAAAAGCAAGAAGTGTATCTTGTTTAGTAACTTGGCTTAATTCAGGTTTCCCCAGATTGAAATGCTGAGACAAAGGATCAAATTCAAGTAGTTTGGGAAACTCCGGTGACACCCGTAGGAGTATTGGAAAATGATAGAGGAGAAAGGGAGACAGTGCTGGGTACCTGTGAAACCAGCTGCAGAAGGGGTTTCTGTGGAAATTTTTGGAAACAGTGCAAAAATCTGTCAAGAATTATCCCTGCTGATAGTTGAGGGAGCTTTGATATTTATGCACCACCTTCTGAGAAATATTCCAATTAAGTTTCCAAGTATAGGCAATACTCCCCTCAGGTACAGGGCCCTCAGGCACGGAATGTCGATCCTGGTAGTTGGAAGACTGCAGGAGGATATTTAAGTTCCACCGGATATGAACAGGGCCCTGATAATATCTGTTACAGTCATTAAATCTTTCTCAAGCAAATAGCGTTCCTGGGTAATTTAGCATTTGTCTCTGAAATTCATATTTTCCTCACTCCCTTGATGATTCTTTTCCTAGGTCACTTTCTTTCTCCTCTTATTTTCCTTAAACTTTTCTGATTCCTTAACACTTTTATACCTTCGCAGAGAATAGATGTCCTAAAGGGCTAGTAACCTTTCTGTCCCATGCTTGAGGATGGGCACTTCTCTTAAGTCGTCTTCTGAATTTATATGAGCCGTGAAGAGAATAAATTATATTACCTAAGATGTGTTTCTCCTTATGCTGGAACTATCTACTCAAATATTAATTACTGCTAAAATCAGCTAAGGTAGTTTGTTCTGCATTTTGGAATGCAAGGCATTCATTTTTAAAATACTCTAGAAGTAAATTAGGGAATAGCAAAGATAAGATTGGTGAAAATGGGTAATGACTAAATCTAGGTATTGAGAGTATATAATTTCACTATATTCTTATCCCTGCTTTAGATGTATGTTTGAAATTGTTCATGATAAAAAGTAGAAAAAAATGTACTGACTGTTAGAGCCCTCCTGTCTTAAGTTGAATGCTTACTTTAAATATGAGCTAATAATTAGTGTTTGTTTTACATGGATCTCTGTAACATCATCACTCCCACCAAGTTAACTATCTTCCTAGACAATACAAAATTCACCTCCTGGACGCAGTGTAAATTTAGCTTTTAGATCACCAAATAGGTTACAGAAGAAGCATGTGTATTACTGTAAAGGTAGAGTGGCTTCCAGATCAGAGAGTCTTAATCTAAACCCTGGCTTTACAGATACATAAGCCTACCTATGTCAGTAAGCCAGCCATGTAGGGCAACTGAACAGTTTTGGAAGCCTAAACAGAGTAATCACAGAAGGAATCATTGGAACTCTCTATCATATATTGTAGGCGTATATGTGGTGTTTAGATATGTGATATATGGCAATATGTTCTTTCTATAGAAAAGGCAACCTCCCTACGCTTAAGTCTGGGTGATATATGTTTAGTCCCACTGTAGACATGGATATGTCAGGTTGTGATAAGCTAAGGAAATTAAAATTTTAATTATTTTGCTCAACTTCTTTCATTTGATGCATACCAGAAAAATAATCTGTAGTTTGACCTCTCCTGTAAATAGATACAAAAGGAATAGTGTCTTATTAAATGGACTGAAGATATTTTGTTTTTATTTTATAACTTTTTGTTTCTTGGAAAGTAAGATGTTACCTACCTAATGTTGCTTATACACTCTTCTTTACTTAACAGTGGTGGTTTGCCATATGCCTTGACCCACTCCTCTTAAGTTAACTTTACTGCCTTTTAAAAAAAAAAAAAGGATGCATTCTGCTATTTTAAAAAACTCATCAACTTTAAATACTTATGTATAGATTTCCATTCTGTGGTAGTTGAGATTGTGTTTCTCTATCATCATAGTTCTCTCAAACAATTTCATCCATCTTCTATCCTGCAAATATAGGTATATCAAAGTCTTATTAAGTAGAGGTTGAATGTACAATATGATGGCTGTGTAAAAAATGGCCATTGATGAAAACCATGTGATCATGCTTATCAAATGATCTATAATTTCTATATTTTTGCCTCATGGATCCAGATTAGTCAGAATTAGGTTAAGAAAACATATTTTCCATAATTTTTAAAAATTTAGTGAATAGAGGCTAACACAGCCACTGGAAAACCATTGCTGATTTTAAGAATGTGACAGTAGGGGAATTGCAGATGAATCACAGTTACTAATACTGATTGTGGCACCTAAAAGTCACTGCTTCTGCCCTCTGAGGTCCCTGAAAAATAATGGCTTCTCATTTTCTTCTGCCCTCTAAAATTTGTACAGATGCTTTCATTGTGGGCTCTAAACTAAAATTGCTGGCAAGGGATATAGGAAATACAGTTTACAAGTTTTCAGTTTCCTTTGTTAATATAGGATAAGGGGACCCCTCTCAGGGCTCCAGAGTGAACTCTTGTCAAACATTCAGAAATGAATGACGGTTTGACTGGCTATAGAATTGCAGGTTATCACTTTCCTTCAGAAATTAAAATCTACGTAACTCTTTCACTGCTGTTGTTGAAAACGTGTTAGTTATTATTACTTTTCTTTTGAATATGATTTTGTTTCTTTTTGGAAAATCCTGGGACCTTTTCTCAGTTCTTTTTTGGTTATTTGCTTTAATGTGAATCTTATTTTATTCATTGATCTGGGCACTGGTTAGACACTTTAGATCTTGAGACTTGTGACCTTTGGTCCTGAAATTATTTCCCTTTAATTTTCTTTTTTTGCTTTTCTGAAATATATCCTGAATTCACCTTTTAATTTTTGTATACTAATTTTTCCTTTTTCCCTCTCTATTTTTTATCCCTTTCTAATTCTGTCTGATTTTTTTTTAACTTTAAGCCTTTCACTGAAGGGTTTTGTTTTTTCCTTAAAATTTTGATTGTAAAGAATTCTTATGTTTCTCTCCTTTTTTTAGAGGGAGGGATGGCATCTTATACAGTGGAAGTGACAAATAGATTCAAAAGATTAGATTATACAGTGGAAGTGGAAATGACAAATAGATTCACGGGATTAGATCTAATAGAGTGCCTGAAGAATATGGATGAAGGTTTATGACATTGTACAGGAGGCAGTGATCAAGACCATCCCTGGAAAAGGAAATGCAAAATGGCAAAATGGTTGTCTGAGGAGGCTTTACAAATAGCTGAGAAAAGACAAGTGAAAGGCAAAGGAGAAAAGGAAAGATACACCCATTTGAACGCAGAGTTACAAAGAATGGCAAGGAGAGATGAGAAAACCTTCCTCTGTGATCAGTGCAAAGAAATAGAGGAAAACAATAGAATGGGAAAGACTAGAGATCTCTTCAAGAAAATTAGAGATACCACGGGATCATTTCATGCAAAATGGGCACAATAAAGGACAGAAACAGTATGGACCTAACAGAAGCAAAGATATTAAGAAGGGGTGGCAAGGATACACAGAAGAACTGTACAAAAAAGATCTTCATGATCCAAATAACCATGATGGTGTGGTCACTCACCTAGAGCCAGACATCCTGGAATGTGAAGTCAGGTGGGTCTTAGGAAGCATCACTATGAACAAAACTAGTGTAGGTGATGGAATTTCAGTTGAGCTCTTTTAAATCCTGAAAGATGATGCTCTTAAAGTGCCGCACTCAATATGCCAGCAAATTTGGAAAACTCAACAGTGGCCACAGGACTGGAAAAGGTCAGTTTTCACTCCCATCCCAACGAAAGGCAATGCCAAAGAATGCTCGAACTACCACACAGTTGCACTCATCTCACACGCTGGCAAAGTGATCCTCAAAATTCTCCAAGGCAGGTTTCAACAGTATGTGAAACATGAACTTCCAGATGTACAAGCTGAATTTAAAATAGGCAGAGGAACCAGAAATCAAATCGCAAACATCTGTTGGATCATCAAAAAAGCAACAGAGTTCCAGAAAAAAATCTACTTCTGCTTTATTGACTATCCCAAAGCCTTTGACTGTGTGGGTCACAACAAACTGTGGAAAATTCTGAAAGAGATGAGAATGCCAGACCACCTGACCTGCCTTTTGAGAAATCTGTATACATGGCAAGAAGCAACAGTTAGAACTGAACATGGAACAACAGACTGGTTCCGAATAGGGAAAGGAGTACGTCAAGCCTGTATATTGTCACCCTGCTTATTTAACTTATATGCAGAGTACATCATGAGAAATGCTGGGCTGGAAGAAGCACAAGCTGGAATCAAGATTGCTGGGAGAAATATCAATAACCTCAGATACACAGATGACACCATCCTTACGGCAGAAAGTGAAGAAGAACTAAAGAGCCTCTTAGTGAAAGTGAAAGTGATGGAGAAGGCAACGGCATCCAACTCCAGTATTCTTGCCTGGAAAATCCCATGGATGGAGGAGCCTGGTAGGCTGCAGTTCTTGGGGTCGCTGAGGGTCAGACACGACTGACGACTTCGCTTTTCCTTTTTACTTTCATGCATTGGAGAAGAAAATGGCAACCCACTCTAGGGTTCTTGCCTGGAGAATCCCAGGGACGGGGGAGCCTGGTGGGCTGCCCTCTATGGGGTCGCACAGAGTTGGACACGACTGAAGTGACTTAGCAGCAGTAGCAGTAGTGAAAGTGAAAGAAGAGAGTGAAAAAGTTGGCTTAAAACTCAATATTCAAAAAATGAAGATCATGACATCTGGTCCCATCACTTCATGGGAAATAGATGGAGAAGCAATGGAAACATTGACAGACTATTTTGGGGAGCTCCAAAATCACTGCATATGGTGACTGCAGCCATGAAATTAAAAGAGGCTTAAAAAAAAGTTATGACCAACCTAGACAGCATATTAAAAGCAGACATTACTTTGCCACAAAGGTCTAGTCAAAGCTATGGTTTTTCTGGTAGTCATTTATGGGTGTGAGAGTTGGACTATAAAGAAAGCTGAGCGCCAGAGAATTGATGCTTTTGAACAGTGTGTTGGAGAAGACTCTTGAGAGTCCCTTGGACTGCAAGTAGATCCAACCAGTCCATCCTAAAGGAGATCAGTCCTGAATATTCATTGGGAGGACTGATGCTAAAGCTGAAGCTCCAGTACTTTGGCCACCTGATGCAAAGAGCTGACTCATTTGAAAAGATCCTGATGCTGGGAAACATTGAAGGCAGGAGAAAGGGACTACAGAGGATGAGATGGTTGGATAGCATCACTGACTCAATGGACATGAGTTTGAGTAAGCTCTGGGAGTTGGTGATGGACAGGGAAGCCTGGTGTGCTGCAGTCCATGGGGTCGCAAGGAGTCGGACTCTACTGAGTGACTGAACTGAACTGAACTGAGAGAATCTTGCCTTTGTTATATGGTTGTAAGGTCTTCTGTTAGATCCTGTTTGGTTCTTTTTTTTAAGTTTCATTCTGTTCATTGAATTCTCTTTATGCCTTCTGATTTTCTCTTTTTTAAATTTCATTTATTTATTTTTTATTTTACTAACAATACTGTATTGGTTTTTCCATACATCAACATGAATATGCCACGGGTGTACATGAGTTCCCAATCCTGAACCCCCCCTCCCACCTCCCTCCCCATACCATCTCTCTGTGTCATCCCAGTGCACCAGCCCCAAGCAACCTGTATCCTGTATTGAACCCAGACTGGCGATTCATTTCTTACATATTAGTATACATGTTTCAATGTCATTCTTCCAAATCATCCCACCCTCTCCCTCTCCCACAGAGTCCAAAAGTCTATTCTACACATCTGTGTCTCTTCTGCTGTCTCACATACAGGGTTATCATTATCATGTTTCTAAATTCCATATATATGTGAAGGCGCTTACTCCTTGGAAGAAAAGTTATGACCAACCTAGATGGTATATTCAAAAGCAGAGACATTACTTTGCCGACGAAGGTCCGTCTAGTCAAGGCTATGGTTTTTCCTGTGGTCATGTATGGATGTGAGAGTTGGACTGTGAAGAAGGCTGAGCACCGAAGAATTGATGCTTTTGAACTGTGTTGTTGGAGAAGACTCTTGAGAGTCCCTTGGACTGCAAGGAGATCCAACCAGTCCATTCTGAGGGAGATCGACCCTGGGATTTCTTTGGAAGGAATGATGCTAAAGCTGAAGCTCCAGTACTTTGGCCACCTTATGCGAAGAGTTGACTCATTAGAAAAGACCCTGATGCTGGGAAGGATTGGGGGCAGGAGGAGAAAGGGATGACCGAGGATGAGATGGCTGGATGGCATCACGGACTCAATGGACGTGAGTCTGAGTGAACTCCGGGAGTTGGTGATGGACAGGGAGGCCTGGCGTACTGCGATTAATGGGGTCGCAGAGAGTCGGACACGACTGCGCAACTGAACTGAACTGATACTGTATTGGTGTTTTTCTTTCTGGCTTACTTCACTCTGTATAATTGGCTCCAGTTTCATCCACCTCATTAGAACTGATTCAAATGTTTTCTTTTTAATGTTGTTTTATTTTGACTTTTGTTCTGTTGGAGTCTTTCCTGAATTACAGGAGATACTTGGCTGTTGACTGCTTGAAAGCTAATAGGAAGGCCTGTATTTATATGCAAGTATGTTTCTTGGGCTTTTTCTATAATATTACCAGCCTGTAAACTATCCTTTCCATTGATTGTAAAACCAGTCACATATCACCATCTGAATGGTTTTTCTTTGGAACCATTCAGTTTTTCCAAATAAAAATCCTTTTAGACCTGTCTGAAGGTTATATGTATGTGGGATGCAAGAAATATAGGATGCATAATGAGCCTACTGGTAGTCTGAGAACAAATGGGTAGAAGTATTTTGACTTTCTCTTTTCTGCTTTGTATCATCCATGTACCGTATTCCTACTTTCCTCTGTGTAGATACTTTCCTAATTTCTCAACAAATTAATCTGATATTTCACAAGGGGGATTAAAATAGGAGAGGAAAAATTTTCAACCTGTGGGACAGTTATAGGATCCAACTAGTGGCTGTAGACACTCTTTTTATGAACTTATTTTCTGTGTTCCTTTTAAGGGATGAGAATTTTAAAAGATTTGTGGAATAAATAGGTGAATTCTTATCAGAGTCCTCTTGGTGACTACTTAGATTGGGACTCCATTCTTTTTGCTAAATTAATGACCACTGGCACTTATCTTTATGTCTTCTGATATGTTACTGAAATCTCTTTGCTCTAGTTTTCCTTTTTAAACTCCTTTTGTTGTGGGGTTGATGCCTTTTTATTCCTTTCTGCAAAGTTTTACTGAGGTGTAGGTTAACAGATACGAAGGCATTTTCCTGCATGTAACTGAAGTGAAACTATTAGTCGCTCAGTCATGTCTGATATTTTGTGACCCCATGGACTGTAACCCACCAGGCTCCTCTGTCCATGGAATTCTCCAGGCAAGAATACTAGAGTGGGTAGCCCTTCCCTTCTCCAGGGAATCTTCTTGACCTAGGAATTGAATCTGGGTCTCCTGCATTGTAGACAGATTCTTTACTGTCTGAGCCACCAGAAAACAGGGGAAACAGTGTCAGACTTTATTTTTTGGCTCCAAAATCACTGCAGATGGTGACTGCAGCCATGAAATTAAAAGATGCTTACTCATTGGAAGGAAACTTACGACCAACCTAGATAGCATATTGAAAAGCAGAGACATTACTTTGCCAACAAAGGTCCGTCTAGTCAAGGCTATGGTTTTTTCAGTGGTCATGTATGGATGTGAGAGTTGGACTACAAAGAAAGCTGAAAGTGAAAAGTGAAGTCGCTCAGTCATGTCTGACTCTTTGTGACCCCATGGACTGTAGCCCACCAGGCTCTTCTGTCCATGGGATTTTCCAGCCAATAATATTGGAGTGGATTGTCATTTTCTTCTCCAGGGGATCTTCCCGTCCCAGGGATCGAACCTGGGTCTCCTGCACTGTAGATAGACACTTTACCATCTGAGCCACCAGGGAAATCACCAAAGAAAGCTGAGTGCTAAAGAATTGAACTGTGGTGTTGGAGAAGACTCTTGAGAGTCCCTTGAACTGCAAGTATATCCAACCAGGCCATTCTAAAGGAGATCAGTCCTGGGTGTTCTTTGGAAGGACTGATGCTAAAGCTGAAACTCCAATACTTTGGCCACCTGGTGTGAAGAACCGACTGGTTGCAAAAAACCCTGATGCTTGGAATGATTGAAGGCAGGAGGAGATGGGGACGATAGAGGATGATATGTTTGGATGGCATCACTGACATGATGCACATGAGTTTGAGTAGGCTTCAGGAGTTGATGATGGACAGGGAAGCCTGGTGTGCTGCAGGCCATGGGATTGCAGGTGTTGGACACAACTGAGTGACTGATCTGAACTGAAAACTCCTGTTAAAAGTGTTTTGCATATATAAGAAGTGTATTTCTCCCCTACCAGATATTTACTGATACGGTTCAGCTGTTCATTCATGGATTGAGTTATATCCAGGCCTTTTCTGTTCCTTATTACATACTGTCTTATGTTTCCATGCATGTCTCCCTATGATTGTAAGATTGTATGTGACAGTCAGGAAAAAGAGAATAAAAATCAAAACAGTTGAAATATATCAACTTAACTATCTGTTATCTTTGTGACAAACTACACAAGTAAGAATTATTTCAAGTATACTGTAAAAGGTATTCTGATTATACATTTGTAGTGAAATATGTAGTAAGGGTAAAATTTCCAATGAAATTCTTAAACTTGTTTCATGTATTATTGACTTGGATTTTTAAAACTGTTATATGTATTTTCCAAAATAAAGTAAGTACCTTTGTTATTTATTATTATGATTCAACCTTTTCAGCATAAAGAAAAAGATTCAAGTCTAAAATTCAAGAACTAAAAATACAAAACTCTTAACTTTGAATTAGAAAGTTACTAACTGAATTAGAGAAGTACTAACTCATTTTTTTTTTTGTAAAAATACGTTGGTTTCCAAAACCATCTTTATTCATGGTATCCTTAATGTTTCAGTAATGTTTTTTTTTTTACAGTGACTCTAGGCCATTGGTTCTCAATCAGCAGTCATTTTAACCTTCTCTCCCATTTCTTCACCCCCTTGATGAAAAATCTGGCAATGTCTATATCCATTTTTGATGGTCACAGTTGGAGAACTGTTGTTAAGTATCCAAACAGGGATACTGCTAAACATTCCATAATGCACAAGGTACAGCTCCTCCCAGCAAAGGACTCTCTAGCCTGGAGTGTCAGTGCTGAAGTCAGAAACCCTGCCTTAGGCTAAAAGAAATGCGTAGGAGCTGCATTTATTAATAGTTAGATTCAAGCAATGTATAAAGTTACGCAGTGGTTCTTTGGAAGAAATAAACCTAAGTTAAAAGAAAAATATTTTTCTTTTATTCTTAAATAATCATGATCATTTCTTAATGGGATATACTTCTCTTTGGTGTTGCCCAGCTTCTAATCTTGAAATCATATCTCTATTCTTATGTCCTGATCCACATTGATTTTAACATGATATTTTCTGCTGCTACAAACTCAGTTTTGCAAAAATGTGACATGATTGAAAGAGATGTCTAGTGGTCTGATATTAAAACTTGATCTCAAGCTAGTAGTTTGTTGACATTTGATGGATATTTATTATTCCTATGTTCCTCAAAAAGTATCTTGCACTGCCCTTGTGAGTTAGCTCCAGTGATCTGGGATGCATAAGAGCACATGTGTCTTAGTTCTTTCTACTGAAATTGGCCTGGGAGCAGTGAATGCCCCTGATAGCACTTTCTGCTAAAAGGAAAATTCTCTTCTGTTGAGAGATACAAAGCTTTTCCTATAAATTGCTAATCAGATGCCATTAGATGCTTGCGTTTCATTTGGGGGAAATGATTGATTCTAGGCTAGGAAATAAAGGAACAAATTAAATGATACCATGAAGAAACAGCAAATTCAGAATATGAGGAAAAGATCTAGTTGCCAGCATCCATTGGACCACAGAAAAAGGAAAAGAATTCCAGAAAAGCATCTACTTCTGCTTCCTTGACTACGCCAAAGCTTTGACTGTGTGGATCGCAACATTCCATGGAAAATTCTTAAAGAGTTGGGAATATCAGACTACCTTACCTGTCTCTTGAGAAATGTGTATGTAGGACAAGAAGCATCAGTTAGAACCAGACATGAAACAATAGACTGGTTCAAAACTAGGAAAGGAGTACATCAAGGCTATATACTGTTACCCTGCTTATTTAACTTCTATGCAGAGTACATTATGTGAAATGCCGGGCTGTATGACTCACAAACTGGAATCAAGATTGCCAGGAGAAATATCAATAACCTCAGATATGCAGATGCTACTACTTTAATGGCAGAAAGTGAAGAGGAACTAAAGATCCTCTTGTTGAAGGTGAAAGAGGAGAGTGAAAAATCTGGCTTAAAACTCAGCATTCAAAAAATGAAGATAATGGCATCTGGTCCCATCACTTCATGGCAAATAGATGGGGAAACAATGGAAACAGTGACAGACTTTATTTTCTTGGCTCCAAAATCACTGCAGATGGTGAATGCAGCCATGAAATTAAAAGTCGCTTACTCCTTGGAAGAAAAGCTATGACAAACTAGAAAGCGTATTAAAAAGAAGAAACATCACTTGCCGAGAATGATTTGCCTAGTCAAAGTTGTTTTTCCAGGAGTCATGTACAGTTGTGAGAGGTGGACCATAAATAAGACTGAGCACCAAAGAATTGATACCTTAGAATTGTGGTGCTGGATAAGACTCTTGAGAGTCCCTTGGACTGCAAGGAGATCCAACCAGTCCATCCTAAAGGAGATCAATCCTGGGATTTCTTTGGAAGGAGTTATGCTAAAGCTGAAACTCCAATACCTTGGCTACCTCATGTGAAGAGTTGACTCATTGGAAAAGACTCTGATGCTGAGAGGGATTGGGGGCAGGAGGAGAAGGGGACAAGAGGAGATAAGATGGCTGGATGGCATCACGGACTCGATGGATGTGAGTTTGAGTGAACTCCGGGAGTTGGTGATGGACAGGGAGGCCTGGCGTGCTGCAGTTCATGGTGTTGCAGAGAGTCGGACATGACTGAGTGACTGAAGTGAACTGAACTGAAAGAAAAATATTCTCCAAAGAAATAATTCACATAGAAGGTACAGGCACAAAACTGGGAAACTCCTTGGGAATTGTATGGCAGATGTATAGCCTAAGTCTATTTTTGAGTATGTCTGAGGATGTTCATATTGGAAAGTCTTAAAAGAAGAGCTAAAAGAGAAGAGAGTAAAGACATAGTGTGCTTAGTTGCTCAGTTGTGTCCGACTCTTTACAACCCCATGGCCTATAGCCTATCAGGCCCCTCTGTCCATGGGGATTCTCCAGGCAAGAATGCTGGAGTGGGTTGCCATGCCCTCCTCCAGGGGATCTTCCCAACCCAGAGATTAAATGCAGGTCTCCCACATTGCAGCCGTATACTTCACCATCTGAGCCACCACAGAAGCCCAATAGCACATCCTTATTGAGAGAATTATAGTTTTTCTACAGTTTGTCTGCCTTTACAAGTTTCTTTATGTGTCTCATTAACTAAGACTAAAACACAGTATCTGTGAGAGAGGGCATTATGAAGGGAGAGAGCCCTCTTGAGAAGAAGAGTGTTGCAAAGGAGGTTAGTGATCTCACCTGTAAAGTCTCTCATAGGGCAAGAGGAGAGACGGATTTATGGTCACTTTGCCAAGATTAACCAGAAGAGAGCTATTATATTTCTTATTTTAAATTAGTTAACTGTCATTCTAAATTTGATCAGCCTTTTTTTTCAAGTAGGTAAATAATGTAGTGTATATCTAGTCTTCTGATCAGTAATTGTCCTTTCTATACATTTTTAAAAATCATTTTTCTATATTTTGATCTTTGTATACTTGGTTAATATTAATCTATTCCCAGCAAATGGATCTTGTTTTGTTTCTGAACCTGTAAGTTTAGTGAGTTTAAGTGTGGACCAAGGTAATTCTGTCCTGTGAGGAGTTGTCCAGGTAGCCAGCCAGCCCTTCTCTTTACTAATATTTACTTCTTTTTTCTAGTAGCAAGACAAACTGGGAGAGAACAGAACTTTGAAAGGAACACAAGAAAGCTTATTTGAATATGGAAAAGATTTATATCTGTGATTGCTTTTCTTGTCTACAACCTTAGCATAATATAGTGGATACACTTTTAAATTCGACTGAAATAGCAGGGATTTAGAAGATGCTCTGATGTAAAAGAGAAGTCATTTGTAGGTATATGTTTAATAGGTGGAGACATTTACAAAATGTCTTTATCATTGTATTACTGAATCTTAAGTGTTTCAAGCCTGGGCTATATTTTTTTTAATATAATATTACGACTATCTAAAAGGAATCTACAGTAAAAACTGAAACATCAGCTAAAGTGAACTTGTATTTCCTTATGTTTGTTGTAGAGACCTGTAGTTAGTTTGAATGATAATCTATGTCAAAGGCAGATCGCCCATTTGTCTAGGACACAGCCCATTTTCACACACACCGTCACTGAGGCTGAGTTATTTGCTATCTCATTGGATATTATAGATTGAACTTGAGTCTCTGATCTATTGGTCATCAAAGTAATGAATCTTTGTGACTATGAAAAAAAAGAACATAACTGAAAAACTATTAAACAATAATGTGTTCTCTTGGGGGAAAAGGACCCACCAGACTATTTCAGTTGCTGCCTAGAAACAGTATATAGTAATATTTTGTTGTTTCCTAAGTATGCAGAATATGAGAAACACTTTTTGATGCTCACTTTGTAGTTTTTTTAATGATGTAAAAACATTAATAGGAAAAAGTTGTATATAGTATATTTTCAGTACTGTATACTTTAAACGAAATTTACCAATATTAGAATTGGACCTACGTAATTGGAAAATGTGGAGAAGGCAATGGCACCCCACTCCAGTACTCTTGCCTGGAAAATCCCATGGACGGAGGAGCCTGGTGGGCTGCAGTCCATGGGGTCGCTGAGAGTCGGACACGACTGAGCAACTTCACTTTCACTTTTCACTTTCATGCATTGGAGAAGGAAATGGCAACCCACTCCAGTGTTCTTGCCTGGAGAATCCCAGGGACAGGGGAGCCTGGTGGGCTGCCGTCTCTGGGGTTGCACAGAGTCAGACATGACTGAAGCGACTTAGCAGCAGCAGCAGCAGCAATTGGAAAATGTATTAATGAGATCCTGAAATTTGGGAATAAGCATCAAGATATGCATAGGCTATTGTTTACTTAGAAAATTTTAATTGTCATTATTCTGTATAAAAATTACTATTTTTATCAAGTTTGTGATCTGAAATCAAAAGAAAGCTTTTGAAATCAAGAGTGGCCCTAGATGAAATTAGAGTTTAGAGTTTTTATGTGATTCAGTCACTGTTCTTGCAAAATAGCACTTTGTGAGCTAGCCTATGAATTGAACTAAATTTATAACATTGCTTTGATGGGACTAATTGCTAGTTTATGGCCTGTGTTTTGAAATACACCATATTTGTAGGTTGAAGGGACTATTGACTTTAGTCTAAGTACAAAACTTACTCATACTGCCACTTCATCAGTGAAATGTATAACTGCAACTGTAGAATTCCTTGATAAATATCAAGTTTCAGAAGCAAATCCCATATTATTGATAAATGTACAAAATGCCAGTTGAGTTTATTTTCCATTGAATAAGTAGAGTAAAATCAGTTCTTAAGATCAGTTCTGCACTGATCTTGGGTTATCCCCTCAAGCTCCAAGGTTTGAGTTAGACTTGGTATACCACCCATGTGCACTCCAGCCTTCACACTTATTGAGGTAAAATTGTGTAGAAATAAACATTGGAAGATGTCCATGGATTAATTTCTGTTTAGGGAAATATGGAGTCTAATTGTCTTGCTGAAAATTAGTGTCAGCAACAGAAGTTCGTTTGGATGGTTAGTGGTCTTACTGTAAGGTAAAATCAATGGATGCTACTCCTTTCCTATTCCAAGGATTCTATTTTACTACTAAGTATAAGCAGCTTATAGGAGACTGATCTGCCCTGTCTGTGGGTAATAAATACTATTCTGTACTTGTCTTGCTGCTGCTGCTAAGTCGCTTCAGCCGTGTCCGACTCTATCCAACCCCATAGACGGCAGCCCACCAGGCTCCCCCGTCCCTGGGATTCTCCAGGCAAGAACACTGGAGTGGGCTGCCATTTCCTTCTCCAATGCGTCAAAGTGAAAAGTGAAAGTGAAGTCGCTCAGTCGTGCCCGACTCTTAGTCACCCCATGGACTGCAGCCCACCAGGTTCCTCCATCCGTGGGATTTTCCAGGCAAGAGTACTGGAGTGGGTTGCCATTGCCTTCTCTGGTACTTGTCTTAACAGAGTATAAAATAAACCTGAAAAGGATCCATCTGATCCACAAGTAAAGCAACTCTCTGCCAGAATAAAATTTCACCATCTCTAAAGAAAGACAGTAAAATCTAGGCAAAATAATTGTGAGTCCATAATATTCAGTATAGAACAACAACAACAAAAAAAGACATACCAAGAAGGAGAAAATGTGATTTTAGGAGGAACATTATTTAGTAGCAAGAGTTCCTGAAATTATAAAGATTATGGAATTAAGAAATCTCATATATATTGTGGAAAAATAGATAAATACTACCAACCTCAGAAGATGGAGCTTATTTTCACTTTACCTACCTCTTTCCAGGGGTGGGCTAGACTTGTAATAGCTTCCAAAGAATAGATCAAGGAAAGAAAATAATAGTAACTTTACAGTGGAAAAACTTGCCAGATGCTACTTTAGCCAACTGGTGAAGGTACTGTGAATCAGTGATGTCATGTGACTAGCACATGAATCCCTCATATAGTGTGACTCAAAGGGCTCTTCAGTTCATCTCAGTTCAGGTGCTCAGTCGTGTCCGACTCTTTGTGACCCCATGAACCGCAGCACACCAGGCCTCCCTGTCCATCACCAACTCCTGGAGTCCACCCAAACCCATGTCAATTGAGTCAGTGATGCCATCCAGCCATCTTATCCTCTGTTGTCCCCTTCTCCTCCTGCCCCCAATCCCTCCCAGCAGCACAGTCTTTTCCACTGACTCAACTCTTCACATGAGGTGGCCAAAGTACTGGAGCTTCAGCTTTAGCATCAGTCCCTCCAGTGAACACCCAGGACTGATCTTTAGAGTGGGCTGGTTGGATCTCCTTGCAGGCCAAGAGACTCTCAAGAGTCTTCTCCAACACCACAGTTCAAAAGCATCAATTCTTTGGCACTCAGCTTTCTTCACAGTCCAACTCTCAGATCCGTACGTGACCACTGGAAAAACCATAGCCTTGACTAGACGGACCTTTGTTGGCAAAGTAATGTCTCTGCTTGTTAATATACTGTCTGGGGGTCATAACTTTCCTTCCAAGGAGTAAGTGGTCTTTTAATTTCATGGCTGGAGTCACCATATGCAGTGATTTTGGAGCCCCAAAATGTAAAGTCTGACACTGTTTCCCCATCTATTTCCCATGAAGTGATGGGACCAGATGCCATGATCTTCGTTTTCTGAATGTTGAGCTTTAAGACAACTTTTTCACTCTCCTCTTTCACTTTCATCAAGAGGCTTCGTAGTTCCTCTTCACTTCCTGCCGTAAGGGTGGTGTCATCTGCATATCTGAGGTGATTGATATTTCTCCCAACAATCTTGATTCCAGCTTGTGCTTCTTCTAGCCCCGTGTTTCTCCTGATGTACTCTGCATTAAGTTAAAAAAGCAGTGACAATATACAGCTTTGATGTACTCCCTTTCCCTATTTGGAACCATCGTGTTGTTCCATGTCTAGTTGTAACTGTTGGTTCCTGACCTGCATACAGATTTCTCAAGAGGCAGCTCACATAGTCTGCTATTACCATCTCTTTCAGAATTTTCCACAGTTTGTTGTGATCCACACAGTCAAAGGCTTTGGCATAATCAATAAAGCAGAAATAGCTTTTTTTCTGGACCTCTTTTGCTTTTTCGATGATCCAGCGGATTTTTGCCATTTGATCTCCGGTTCCTCTGCCTTTTCTAAAACCAGCTTGAACATCAGGGAGTTCACGGTTCACGTATTGCTGAAGCCCGGCTTGGAGAGTTTTGTGCATTACTTTACTAGCATGTGAGATGAGTGCAATTGTGCAGTAGTTTAAGCATTCTTTGACATTGCCTTTCTTTGAGATTGGAATGAAAACTGACCTTTTCCAGTCTTGTGGTCACTGCTGAGTTTTCCAAATTTGCTGGCATATTGAGAGCAGCACTTTCACAGCATCGTCTTTCAGGATTTGAAAAGCTCAACTGGAATTCTATCACCTCCATTAGCTTTATTCATAGTGATGCTTCCTAAGGCCCACTTGACTTCACATCCCAGAATGTCTGGCTCTAGATGAGTGATCACAACATCATGATTATTTGGGTCGGGAAGATCTTTTCTGTCCAATTCTTGTGTGTATCTTGCCACCTCTTCTTAATAAATTAGTAACAAAACCCCATAATCCCATTATAATCATGAGAAAACAACAGAAAAAGCCGGATTCTGAACAGTTTATGCAATTTCTGGCCAATTCTCTTCAAAATTGTTAAGGTTATGAAGACCAAGGCAAGACTGAGAAACTGTCACAGACCAAAGATGACTGAGGAGAAAACTAAATACAGTGTGGTAATTTTTAATTGGATCCTGGAATAGAAAGAGGACATTCACGAAAAAATTGGTGAAATCATAATAAAATCTATTGTTTAGGTAATGGTAAAATAAAGAAAAAAAATCACTTCAGAAAGAAGTGAAAGAAGGAAAAAAAGAAGGATATTATACATATATTCAAATGTTTAATGGAAAATATTAGTGCAAGAAGGAAGTCCATGGGGCATCTCAGTACAACAGTGAGAAGTATAAACCAGAGCCAAATGAGAGTTTTAGAACTGAAAATTATAATATTTGAACTGAAAACTAGGTGTTCCCAATGTTGTATTTGATACTGTAAGGAAAAAAAAGTGATCAAAGTTAAGCTAAAGTCAAGGCAATAGAAACTCTGCTAATGGAAGCACGGAAAGAAAAAAAAATTCATACAAAGCGAACCAAACATTAGTCAGCTATGGGACAATGTCAAGTATATGTGGTATGATTAAAAAATACATATATTATGTAAACAGTAGTCATAAATCTGAATCCACAGTATTAAAAATGGATAAAATAGATTTCAGGAACATTGTCAGAGATCAATAACATACCATAAGAGGCCCAGTTTTATCAAAATGATACTAAAGGCCTAAATATATATGTCAGTGGTAGACAGAATAAGTGTTCCCCGAACATGTCATATCCCATCCCCCAGAACCTGTGAATATGTACCTTCCTTGAGAAAGGGACTTTACAGTGCTAAATTAAGAATCTGGAAGTGGGGAGATTATCCTGGATTATCTGGGTACCCAAGGTAAACACAGGGTTTCTTATAAGTAAGAGTAGAGACAGAAGAGATCAAAGAAAGAAATGTGACGTCAGAAGCAGAAGTCAGAGAGAGAGAGACTTAAAGACCACACTGCTGAATAAAGATGAGGGAAGAAGAGGCTGTTGTCCAAAGGATGCAAGTGGTCTCTAGAAGGTAGAGAGACAGGTAGATTTTTCTTACAAGCCTCCAGAAGGAACTCAGCCTGGTGTTACTTGTTTTAGGCTTTTAAGATCTGTTTCAGAATCTTCATCCCCCAAGAGTGTAAGATGATGTTGCATGTTTTAAGGCACTGTTTGCTTCATTTGTTATAACAGCAATAGGAAATTACATAGCATCAAGTATAGAGATAGTAAAATAGGAAGCAAAAGCTGAAGGAATTAAAGGGAGAACTGAATTCACAGTTTATAGCAGGAGGTTTTAAAATTTCTCGCTCTGTGATTGATAGAACAATAGGTACAAAGTCAGTAACTATGTAAGAGACTGGAAAAACACCATCAACCAATTAGTTTTTAAAATTTTCTATGTATCGCATCGTGTCATTTGCGAGTAGTGACTTTTACTTCTTCCTTTTCAGTTTGGTTCCCTTTTATTGCTTTTTCTTATCTGATTGCTTTGACTGGGACTTCCAAAATTCCTTTTCTGAGAAAAGGATGCTCACTTTTGCCACTTAAAAAAAAAAAAAAAAGGAAACAGTAGGCATCCTTTTCTTGTTCCTGATGCTATGGGAAATACTTTCAAACTTTTCACCATTGAGTATAATGTTGGCTATGAGTTTGTTTTATATGGCCTTTATTACGTTGAGGTATGGTCTTTCTATGCCCACTTTCTGGAGAGGGTGATGATAATATAGATGTGCACATTTATTAAAACTCATCAAATTGTATACACCTATTATTTGTAAATTTTACCATATGTAAGTAATATCTTAATAGATTGTTAATTACAAAAATAGTGATTGATTTCAATCCCTGAGTGTTTTTTCTTCCTTTGCTTCTTATATGTGGAGTCTTTGAGCATTGAAGGTTATATTATATGGAATTATTTTACTTTCATTTATAGGTTATTTTTAATATTAATTATGAATGAAGCAAAATAAACCACAGAAGAAATTTTGCCAAGAAAGGTCTACATTCATATCAACATAAAAACATATAAACAAATTATACAATTAATGCTTTTATTAAATATCTAATAGATATTTAAGGCTGTTGATCCACAGAAATAAAATATACGCACTGATCCTCAGTAAATTCTTGTTCTACTCTCATTGTTACAACAGGTATATAGAGGTTACAAATATATGGCTAAGGAAAATGGTTTGGTGAACTCTGAGATGATAACTGAAGTCATGTTAGTCTTCAGTTCCATTTTCTAAATCAGGTCTCCATTCTGATTGTGAAGGACACCATCCTGAACCTTTGGTAATAGAAATCAGGAGTAAAGCATTTAAAATGGAAAGGAATTGTAGTCTTACCTTTAAAGACAGTGAGGAGAAAGGAAGGTTAGTCCTGAATAACTCTAAGAATCTATAGAAAGAATTTTGGAAACTTCAGGAGAGAAAAAGAAAATAGATTGAAACTTGAAAACTTCTGAAATAAAGGAGAGAAAAGAAAATCATTCTTGTCCTCCATGACAATATACAAAAACTGATAACATAGTAAACATAAAAAAGTAGGGGCATGCCTTTTCTTATTCATATTGTAAGGAATCTTTTTGTGCATACCTACACCACACTTATGGCAGAAAGTGAGGAGGTAACTTAAAAAGCCTCTTGATGAAAGTGAAAGAGGAGAGTGAAAAAGTTGGCTTAAAGCTCAACATTCAGAAAACGAAGATCATGGCATCTGGCCCCATCACTTCATGGGAAATAGATGGGGAAACAGTAGAAACAGTTTCAGACTTTATTTTTGTGGGCTCCAAAATCACTGCAGATGGTGATTGCAGTCATGAAATTAAAAGACGCTTACTCCTTGGAAGGAAAGTTATGACCAACCTAGATAGCATATTGAAAAGCAGAGGCATTACTTTGCCAACAAACATCCATCTAGTCAAGGCTATGGTTTTTCCTGTGGTCATGTATGGATGTGAGAGTTGGACTGTGAAGAAAGTTGAGTGCCAAAGAATTGATGCTTTTGAACTGTGGTGTTGGAGAAGACTCTTGAGAGTCCCTTGGACTGCAAAGAGAACCAACCAGTTCATTCTGAAGGAGATCAGTCCTGGGTGTTCTTTGGAAGGAATGATGTCAAAGCTGAAACTCCAGTACTTTGGCTTCCTCATGCAAAGAGTTGACTCACTGGAAAAGACTCTGATGCTGGCAGGAATTAGAAGCGGGAGGATAAGGAGTTGACAGAGGATGAGATGGCTAGATTGATCACCGACTCGATGGATGTGAGTTTGAGTGCACTCCAGGAGTTGGTGATGACAGGGAGGCCTGGTGTGTTGCGATTCATGGGGTCGCAAAGAGTTGGACACGACTGAGCGACTGAACTGAATGCAGTTGTGTATTATAAATATATTCACCTCAGTGGTAGTTCTTTTTGCGTGTGTGTTTTACTTTTATGCGTGCTTTCCCCCTCTTTTCTTGGGTCTCCTCACTCCCATTTCTTTCCCCACAGATTCTCACCCCCCATACCTAACATATATTATCAGTCTAGCACATATCCTTTCATATTTTTCTCTATTTCATACAAGTTTTTGTTTGTGAATTTTTTATTCATTTCCAAAAATGAAATCCTATTATTTATACTTTTTCTTATGTTATTTTTCTTACTCCACTATATTTTGATGCTAAATATCCAGCTAGTCAAGCTGATACAGGATTAATTCATTGTCTTCAATGACTGAAGAAGAAGACGTATCATAATTTTTCATTATTTTCTTAATGACATACATTGGATTTTGTGGTGTCGTCTACCATTTTTGTTTACATCACTATGAAAAGTATAGCTATCTTTATTTTTGCTATATAAGACTGCTTTCTGAAGAGATTTTACATTTCATCTTTTCATTAACAATATATACTTCCTGTCAGCAAAGTATGTTATGGCTCCTTTTCACATTTAAGCCTAATAATTGTCTTCCAGAGTGTCAAGAACTATCAGATCTGAAATTTACCTTACTTGCAAGGTAACAGTTTAACTTGCCAAAATTTCCTAAATGTTGGCAGAAGACACGAGACTCCTGGGTCTGATACAAAGACCTTTATTACAACACGATAAAGAGAATGAGCATCATTCTCTTTAAGTTCCCCTTAACCTCAGGTTTCTCAAGGTGATGTGGAGAATTGTTATGGACTGAATTGTGTCCTTCTTCGTTTGTGTACTGAAACCCTAAACCCTCCACCCCAGTTGTGACTGTACCTATCTTTAGGAGGTAATTAAATTTTAATGTGGCGTGAGGTTGGTTCCCTAATGTGATAGGACTTAAAAGGAAGAGAGATATTTCTCTTTACCATGTGAGGATTCTGTGAGAAAGTAGCTATCTACCTGCCAGGAAGAGAACTCTTACTGGAAACTAAATCTTCAGGCACCTTGACCTTGGATCTCCCAGGTTCCAGAAGTGTGAGAAACTTATTTCTGAGGTTTAAGCCACCCAGTCTGTGATGCTATATGATGGCAGTCTGAGCAGACTAAGCCAAGAAACCCAGACACGTACTGTGTACCCAGTGAGTTTACATCCCTGTTGAACTGCCTGCATCTTTAGGAACCCGAAATGTTTACAGTGGGTAGTGAAGTCTGGCCTTTGCCCCAAAGGTCATCATTATCTTTATTGTACTGGGTAGTAAACAGACTTGCCCTTTGCTCTGAAGCAAGATACTCTGTCTCTTCTAGGGCTGTTCTCTGTACAAACATCCTTCCAAAGAATGTCTGATACAAAAGAGCAATTTTGCCTTGCTCTCAACTCCTATAGAAGTGTCAGCATTCAAAACAAAGTTGTCATGATTATACTCTATGACTTGGTTCCTCAGTCTCTTGCTGTCTGTAACACTCTTCTTTATTCTATCATATATTCAATCTACTTTGTCTCTAACATATCTAAGTTTAAATTTACTGTACATATTTAGCACTTTAAAAAGTGTCTCTCACAAGCTACTTCCTTATTATCTCTACTTAACATAGCCTATGAATTTTGCCTATATCTCATAAGTTACTATCTTCCTCTCAGTGTTTAATGTTTCTTTTGATTTCCATCTATCCCATTTTTTCCCTTATCTTCTGTAGCAAATTGAGTGTTTTTAGATGATATAGAAAAATTGGAGAAGGCAGTGGCACCCCACTCCAGTACTCTTGCCTGGAAAATCCCATGGGCAGAGGAGCCTGGTAGACTGCAGTCCATAGGGTCGTTAAGAGTCAGACGACTGAACGACTTCACTTTCACTTTTCACTGTCATGCACTGGAGAAGGAAATGGCAACCACTCCAGTGTTCTTGCCTGGAGAATCCCAGGGACGGCGGAGCCTGATGGGCTGCCATCTACGGGGTCGCACAGAGTCGGACACGACTGAAGCAACTTAGCAGCAGCAGTAGCAGCAACAATGTTACATATGTATTCAGAATTTTTGGAGGGGAAGTGAGATATTGGAAAGCTTATATTTCTTGTTTGCTGCTGCTAAGTTGCTTCAGTCGTGTCCGACTCTGTGCGACCCCATAGATGGCAGCCCACCAAGTCTCCGCCGTCCCTAGGATTCTGCAGGCAAGAAACCTGGAGTGGGTTGCCATTTCCTTCTCCAATGCATGACCGTGAAAAGTGAAAGTGAAGTCACTGAGTCGTGTCCAACTCTTAGCGACCCCATGGACTGCAGCCTACCAGGCTCCTCTGTCCATGGGATTTTCCAGGCAAGAATACTGGAGTGAGGTGCCATTGTCTTCTGTATTTCTTGTTTAGTAGTGCTAACTCAAGGTAGGGCAATGATACTTTTATAAGATTTTTTTTTTCAATTTCTAGAAAAGTGTCTAATTTTTGGTCTTATAGTACATTACTTTTTAAGTTAACCAAATAAATTCTCAATTTCTTAGTATTTAAGAGAGGTCATTTTAACCACCCTCTCTGCGAACAATGCATTCCACTAACCTTGATTAAGGCCTGACTGAATGCCCTTAATAGGAGCTGAGACACAGCGTTCATTCGCTGGTTTTACCATGTCTAGAGATCTCTTTTCTGTTTGGTTTTGAAACTAATTGTAGAGGCATAGCGTGGGCAATGAAGAGTAGGTTTCAGAAGAAATAGTTAATCTCATCATGTACTCATTAACCTCATCATGTATTCAGTTATATAGTGTACTAGATACTCCAAGTTTATAAGAATAAATAATGGGTACGTCTACCTAAGGAGGGTTATTGTCTGATAGGGGATACAAATGAATGGCGTTTGTACTAGATCCATGATAGCAGAGAACAGAGAGCGTGGCTGCATCTGCTTGGGGAGTCAGGAGGTTTCAAGAGCCGTGGCTTGCCCTTTCACCGTGGAGGAAGCGCTCGGTGGCCTCTGAGAGCACAGGGCTAGATGCCTGGTGGACCTGGCTGTCCTGCTCACTAGTGACGTGATTTTGACCAATTCATCTAACTTCTCAAAACGGTTTCCTCATTTATAAAATGGTGAAAATTATATACATTTCATAGTGTCAGTTTCAAAATAATTGAAATAAAGTAATTAGCATAGATCCTGGCCCAGGACAAGCTTTAACTAAATTGTATGGGTTACTATTGTTGCTATGACTGTCTATACTCCTCTAATACAAGTAGCCTCACTATCTCCTCCACAAATCTCAGTGAGTTTGCTTTTCAGATACTACCAGGCCATAGTATGGCTGAACTATATGTTGTGTGACATGGTTGGAACATGAGATATGTCTGAAAATACTCCAAATATGATGAAGACTTGGTTTAAAGTAGATTTCAGTGGACATTAAAGCAGGTGCATGTAAGTGCCAGGAGGATAGAATCTGTTGAACTTGTTGACTGAGAGATGAGGGATGAGGATGACTCGGACTTTTGTGTGGCTTTTGTGATTTCCTTTAGTAAAATAATCTATAATGGATGAACAGTAGCTCTTGAGGTGAATGAAGAATGAATTCATTTCTCAATATGTTGAATTTGAGAATTTAGAGGACGTTTTTGTGAAGGTACCTAATCTAGTAAGTGGTTCGATATGAGTCCAAAACTATCCTTTCCATGTAGAAGTTCAGTTCAGTTGCTCATTTGTGTCCGACTCTTTGTGACTCTATGGAGTACACACGCCAGGCCTCCCTGTGCATCACCAACTCCTAAAGCTTGCTCAAACTCCTGTCCATCAAGTTGGTGATGCCACCCAACCATCTCATCTTCTGTTGTCCCCTTCTCCTCTCACCTTCAATCTTTCCCAGCATCAGGGTCTTTTCCAGTGAGTTGGTTCTTTGCATCAGGTGGCCAAAGTATTGGGAGTTTCAGCTTCAGCATCAGTCCTTCCAATGAACACTCAGGATGATCTCCTTCAGAATGGACCGGTTGGATCTCCTTGCAGTCCAAAGGACTCTCAAGAGTCTTCGCCAACACCACAGTTCAAAAGCATCAATTCTTTGGCACTCAACTTGTTTTATAGTCCAACTGTCATATCCATACATGACTCCTGGAAAAAACAGCTTTGACTGGCTAGACCTTTGTTGGCAAAGTCATATCTCTGCTTTTTAATATGCTGTCTAGGTTTGTCACAGCTTTTCTTCCAAGGAGCAAGCATCTTTTAATTTCATGGCTGCAATCACCATCTGCAGTGATTTTGGAGCCCAGAAAAGTCTCACTGTTCCCATTGTTTCCCCATGTATTTGCCATGAAGTGATGGGAACGGATGTCATGACCTTAGTTTTCTGAATGTTGAGTTTTAAGCCAACTTTTTCACTCTCCTGTTTCACTTTCATCAAGAGGCTCTTTAGTGCTTCTTCACTTTCTTCCATAAGGCCACCCTTATTGTGGTGTCATCTGCATATCTGAGGTTACTGATATTTCCTCCCCGGCAATCTTGATTCCAGCTTGTGCTTCTTCATATAAGTTAAATAAGCAGGGTGACAGCATATAGCCTTGACGTACTCCTTTCCCTATTTAGAACCAGTCTGTTGTTCCATGTCCAGTTGTAACCGTTGCTTCCTGATCTGCATACAGATTTCTCTGGAGGCAAGTCAGGTGGTCTGGTATTCCCATCTTTTCAGAATTTTCCATAGTTTCTTGTGATCCACACAGTCAAATGAAGCACAAGCTGGAATCAGTACTACTGGGAGAAATATCAGTAACCTCAAATATGCAGCTGACACCACCCTTATGGAAGAAAGCGAAGAAGAACTGAAGAGCCTCTTGATGAAAGTGAAAGAGGAGAGTGAAAAGTTGGCTTAAAGCTCAACATTTAGAAAACTTAAGATCGTATCATCTGATCCCATCACTTCATGGCAAATAGATGGAGAAACAATGGAAACAGTTGCAGACTTTCATAATCACTGCAGATGGTGACTACAGCCAGAAATTAAAAGATGATTACTCCTTGGAAGGAGAGTTATAACCAGCCTAGACAGCATATTAAAAAGCAGAGACATTGCTTTGCCAACAAAGGTTCATCTAGTCAAGGCTACGGTTTTTCCGGTCATCATGTATGGATATGAGAATTGGACTATAAAGAAAGCTGAGCGGTGAACAATTGATGCTTTTGAAGTGTGGTGTTGGAGAAGACTGAAGACTCTTGAGAGTCCATTGGACTGCAAGGATATCCAGCCAGTCCATTCTAAAGGAGATCAGTCCTGAATGTTCATTGGAAGGACTGATGCTTGAAGCTGAAACTCCAGTACTTTGGCCAGCTAATGCAAAGAGCTGACTCATTGGAAAAGACCCTGATGCTGGGAGAGATTCGGGGCAGGAAGAGAAGGGGATGACAGAGGATGAGATGGTTGGATGGCATCACCAACTCGATGGATGTGAGTTTGGGTAAACTCCAGAAGTTGGTGTTTGACAAGGAGGCCTGGCCTGTTGCAGTCCATGGGGTCACAAAGAGTTGGACACAATTGAGCCACTGAACTGAAGTTTGCTGAACATAGTCAAAGGCTTTGGCACAGTCAATAAAGCAGAAATAGATGTTTTTCTGCAAGTCTCTTGCTTTTTTGATGATCCAGTGGATGTTGCCAATTTGGTCTCTGGTTCCTCTGCCTCTTCTAATTCCACTTGGACATCTGGAAGGTTACAGTTCAGTTGGAGTTCACGGTTAGGACTTGGAGAATTTTGAGCATTACTTTGCTAGCGTGTGAGATGAGTGCAATTGTGTGGTAGTTCGAGCATTCTTTGGCATTGCGTTTCTTTGGGATTGGAGTGAAAAATGACCTTTTCCAGTCCTGTGGCCACTATTGAGTTTTCCAAATTTGCTGGCACATTGAGTGCAGCACTTTCACAGCATGATCTTTTAGGATTTGAAATAGCTCAACTGGAATTCCATCACCTCCACCAGCTTTGTTCGTAATGATGCTTTCTAAGGCCCACTTGACTTCACATTCCAGATGTCTGGCTCTAGATGAGTGATCACACCATCGTGATTATCCAGGTCATGAAGATCTTTTTTGTCTAGTTCTTCTGTGTATTCTTGCCACCTCTTCTTAATATCTCCTGCTTCTGTTAGGTCCATACCATTTCTGTCCTTTATAGTGCCCATTTTTGCATGAAATATTCCACTGGTATCTTTTAATTTTGTTGAAGAATTCTCTAGTCTTTTCCATTCTGTCGTTTTCCTCTATTTCTTTGCATTGATCACTGAGGAAGACTTTCTTATCTCTCCTTGCTGTTCTTTGGAACTCTGCATTCAAATGGGTATGTCTTTCCTTTTCTTATTTTCCTTTCACTTCTTTTCTTAGCTTCTTGTAAGGCCTCCTCAGACAACCATTTTGACTTCTTGCATTTTTTTTTTCTTGGCTATGGTCTTGATCCCTGTCTCCTATAAAATGTCACGAACCTCCATCCATAGTTCTTTAGGCAGTCTATCAGTTCTAATCCCGTGAATCTATTTGTCACTTCCACTGTTTAATCGTATGTGATTTGATTGAGGTTATACCTGAATCATTACCATGTAGAGTTAATCACTTCTAATGCTAAAGCTGAAACTCCAGTACTTTGGCCACCTCATGCAAAGAGTTGACTCATTGGAAAAGACTCTGATGCTGGGAGGGATTGGGGGCAGGAAAAGGGGACAACAGAGGATGAGATGGCTGGATGGCATCACTGACTGTATGGACGAGAGTCTGAGTGAACTCCGGGAGTTGGTGATGGACAGGGAGGCCTGGCATGCTGTGATTCATGGGGTTGCAAAGAGTCGGACACGACTGAGTGACTGAACTGAACTGAATGCCTTATTAGTCTATGCTTGCACCTCTGTTAAGTTTGGTGTTAGAAGTGGTAGTTATGGATGAAATCCCTCCCTGTAAAATGGGAAGACTGAGAATTCAGCCAGTCTGGTAAAATCCAAAGAAAGTCAAATTGCATTGCATCACAAAAGGAAGTTATTGTAGACATTCTTGAGAAATGTTAGAATGGTTGGATACATTTAAGGATAATTTGTGAAAGCACAGGAGTGGGAAAACTCTCTTGGTAGTTTGAGTCTACTTATTGTACAGAACATCCTTAATGTCTTAAGACAAATTATATGAACATTTAAGTGAGACTGCCCTGTGGATTTTCTTGTCTCAATGCTTTTGTCTAGTTTTAATATATGAGTAGGGCTGGCCTGATAGAATAAGTTGGCAAGTATTTCCTCCTCTTAAGTATTCTGGAAGAGTTGTATAGCATTAATATTGTTTCTTCTTTAAATATTTGTAGCATTCACCAGTGGAGTCACCTGGGCCTGGAGTTTACTTTATGGAAAGATTTAAACTATTGATTTGGTTTCTCTTATAATGCCTTTCATGTTATGTTTCTTCTTGAGGGGGCTTTGGTAGTTTGTGTCTTTCAAATAATCTGTCCATCAGAAACAACTGTGCAGTTTAGTGATATAAAGTTATATGCATTGTGCTTAATCGCTCAGTGGTGTCCAAGTCTTTGTGAGCCCATGGACTGTAGCCCACCAGGGCTAGGTGGTATTCCCTTATTATTCTTTTTATTAGTACTATTATTGTTCTTCTTATTATTACACCCTGTGTAATCCATAGTGATGCTTTTTCTATGCTGATATTGACTTATATCATTCTTGATTTTCATAATTTGTGTTTTTTCTCTTTTTTGCCTAAGGAGTCTGATTACAGACTTAGATATTTTATCGATCTTTTAAAAGTATCAATGTTTTGTCATTGATTATTTTCTTCTCTCTTTCTTGGTTTTCTGTCTCATTGATTTTTATTTTTATTTTATTTCTTTTCTTTTGCTTGCTTTCAGTTTAATTTGCTGTTATTTTTTTCCTGACTTGTTAAAGTGGAAGCTGAATATTTGGTAGGAGACCTTTTGTCTTTCCCACTAATATAGGTGTTTAGTGCTAGAAATTTCCTTCTAAGTACTAATTTAACTGCATTCCACAATTTTTATATGTTCTGGTTTTATTTGTATTCAGTTCAAAATACCCCGAACTTTTTTTTTCTCAGACCCATGGGTTACTTAGAAGTGTATTGTTTCATTTTCATATATTGGGAATAAAAAAAATGTGTTATTGATTTCTGATTTAATTCCATTGTTGTCAGAGAATATACCTTTATGGGGCTTTCCTGATGGCTCAACTAATAAAGAACCTGCTTACCAAGACGTTGATTCAATCTCTGGGTCAGGAAGATCCCCAGAGAAGGAAATGGTAACTTGCTCCATTACTCTTGGCTGGAACATTCTGTGAACAGAGGAGCTTTGCAGGATACAGTCCATGGGGTCGCAAAGAGTCAGACCCGACTGAGCATATGCACAAACTTTGTATGATTTGAATCTCCTAAATTTATCACAGCTTGCTTTTTGGTCCATAGTATGCACTGTATTTGTAAATGTGTATTCAACTGTTATTCTATTTATGGTCAGTGGTCTGATTCAAATATTCTATATCTTTACTGATTTTCCATCTACTTTCTTTATCAATTATTGACAGAGAAGTGTTGAAATCTGTTCGTAACTGAGGATTTATGTATTTCTTGTTTTGCTTCTCTCAGTTTTTCTTTTGTATATTTTAAAGCTCTACTATTGTTCCAGAAACAATTAGGATAATTATGACCTCTTGATGAAATGATCTGGTGTTACGATGACCATTGCAAATGAAATGGCCCTCTGAAAGAAAGTGAAAGTGTTAGTTGCTCAGGCGTGTCCTGCTCTTTGCAACCCTGTGGTCTGTCCGTGGAATTCTCCAGACAGGGATACTAGAGTGGGTTATTATTCCGTTCTCCAGGGGATCTTCCTGATCCAGGGATTGAACCCAGGTCTCCTGCATTGCAGGCAGGCTCTTTACCATCTGAGCTAGCAGGGAAGCCCCACCATTGCAAATGAAATGACCCTCTATTATTCTGTTAGCATCCTGTTAATGGAATTCTTTAGGATTCTCTTATTTTTTAAATTCTGATATCTACTTTGTCTGGTTTGATGTACTTTACCAATAATCTTGTCATTTTTGTATTTCTCCTCTCATTATGGGTTATGTTTTCCTGATTTTTATTCAGGCCTATTATTTATGAATTAAATGCCAGTTGTGGATTTTACCCTGTTGTGTTGTAGATACATTTGTGTTCTATAAATATGTTAATCTGTCGTTCTAGGACACAAATAAGTACCTTGGAAATAGTTTGATCCATGTGGATGGTGCTGTTAAGGTTTGTTAGGCAGGACCAGAGCAGCATTTAGCCTAGTCTGATTTTTCCCCACTACTAAGTCAAAACCCTTCTGAGCACTCTAACCAGTGCTTGATGTATTATGAGATTGTTTTTCGCTGTGCTTATGTGAGCTCTGGGTATTGTACCCTGTAATTTGGTGGGATGATTCTTTTACTGGCCTTGAATTGTTTTCTTAAGCTGATCAGGTCTGAGCTGAAGACTGCAGATCTCAGGAGCAGTGCTTTCTCTCATCTGCTACTCGTCCTTGCAGTTTTAGTCCCCTTGATCTGTGGTTCTTCAAGCTGTTTTCCCTACTGTAAGAGACCACTATGTTCCAGTCGTATTTCTTCTACCTGCCTGGAGCTGGCGGAGTCTTCTGTGGCAGGGAGTTGGGGCTGTAGTTGGTGTCACCACTCTGTCCTGCCTCTCAGAGTTCATTGTTGTTCATTACTTGGTGTTTGAGCTCTTAAGACAGTTTTTTTTTCACATGTAGTATCTATTTTAAGTGTTATTTATGTACATGGGTAAGTCCAGTCCCTGTTAACTCCATCTTGGTCAGAAGTTGAAACATACTGACTGTTCAGTTTGAATTTTGTTGAATGTTGTGCTGTTGTTTTCCCTTTCATTTTTCTGTCTGTTCTTGCTTTCTGCTGTGATTGTGCTCATGCGTTCCCAGAGCCTTAGACTGTGTGTGGTTGGTGAGGTTGGGCTGACCTTCCGTCTGTCAGCCAATGTCTTCCATGTTCCTGGCACCATATCTGATATGTGAATAGAAAGGTGACTGAGACCAGTGGCCTAGTCTCACAAGGCTGTAGGCGAGCAGGAACCCAGTGTACGGAGTTACACAATGGAATCCTGTTAACCTCCAAATCTTACTTAAGTAGCATTCATAATGTTCTCTGTAATATGTGTCCTTTAAGAAAATAACTTTCTGAAAGATTGTATCTGAAGCAGAATATGAGCCCAGTATTCAGTTTCATGCTTTAACATGGAAGCAAATAGAAACCTGTACTACTCAGTTACAATTGGCTCCAGCTAAACAAGTTGAGTCAGAGAAGGCAATGGCACCCCACTCCAGTACTCTTGCCTGGCAAATCCCAGGGACGGAGGAGCCTGGCAGGCTGCAGTCCATGGAGTCGCTAAGAGTCGGACACGACTGAGCAACTTCACTTTCACTTTTCACTTTCATGCAGTGGAGAAGGAAATGGCTGCTTTGGAGAAGGAAATGGCAACTCACTCCAGTGTTCTTGCCTGGAGAATCCCAGGGACAGGGGAACCTGGTGGGCTGCCATCTATGGGGTCGCACAGAGTCAGACACGACTGAAGCGACTTAGCAAACAGTAGCCCACTAGACTCCTCTGTTCATAGTATTTCCCAGGCAAGAACAAGGGAGTGGGTTGCCATTTCCTTCTCCTGGGGATCTTCCTGACCCAGGGGTTGAACCTACATCTCCTGCATTTCAGGTGGATTCTTTACTGCTGTGCCACCTGGGAATCCCAGCTACAGACTGCTGTTACTCTACTCTGGATATTTGCTTCCTGTGTGTAGAAAGGGCCTTTGATACCAATCTGGGATTGATATTAAGTTCATCAAGTAAGAATTGACATCAGGAAGAAAGATAGGTTGTGTCTACTGCTTGTTTTAAAAGTATATGTTATGGAATATTCCAGACCATTAAATATTAGGCAATATTTTATTGGTGCTGATTTAAATTTAACTCTTTGTTCATGACTTCAGAGAGTCAGTGCACAGAGTAATAGGCAAAAACACTTTGTAACTTGAATTCAGTGACAATAACAGTCATTCTCACAAGCTTTTAAGAAGTAACTAGGATTCTTTTCAATTTAAAGGAAGAAATAAGGTATCATTTATATTATCATTTCCCCATATCATACCTGTAAGGAAAATTAGCTATAAATATTTTAAAGAAAAAGTAATATGTATATTGTTTGCATACAATTTGCAAAAGTGATTTTGGAAATAGAAAGCTAGGCAAAGTGTTATTAATCCATCTTGGGGAGAAAATAGCCAAATTGCAGACATTTTGTGTGTGTGTGTGGCATTTTTCTAATTTTAAGAATATATATTAATGGATAAATCAGTGCATGTTTATGTTTAACTTATTAATAAAATGAAGAGTTTTGGTCTAGTGATTGTTTTCTCAAGGGATTTGAATTAAACAAAACTCTTTACTGGATAAAGATAATAAAAACTTGATTAGTTTTTTAGTAACTATATTTTTTTGGTAATATTTTTACCACTCCACAATACTTACATTTTCCTTTGTATGTATTCAAGGTAATTTCTCTATCTGTACACTGAAATCAAACACTTTCACATCTTATTCATGATAAAATTGACATTGTGGCTTTATTTTTGTTATATATTTATCTTAAAAGTAACTCCAAATCCAACTATCTCTATTTTAATTCAGCTATGTACCTGTTTATTCTTTTTCTCAAAATTTAACACCTTGCTCTTTCTGCGCTATGAAGAAGAAAGCAAGATACATTCATGTTGCTTATTATTATTCCTTATTATCCTTCTTTTGTATATTTAGGTTCTTCTTTCATAAAAATCAGATTGGAGATATTTTAAATTTTTAAAAATCTAAAAATTAGTTGAATGATAGCTAAATATCTTCTTTGTTCTGATTATTCATTACTATACTTGGCTCTTGACTTGTTAATATATATATTAAATGTTAGTTCAGTAAGAGGTGGCTTTTATGAAACATTATTTAGAATGCAAATTATCTTTAAGCTGAAGAATATTGAAAATAAAAGAACCAACTGAGTCTGAATTATTTACAGGCCAAGGGCTTAAAGGTTCTCTGCTCCAACACAAATATTAAATTATGAAATGGGAATTCAGTTTGCCATAAATCTGTCTGCCATAGCAGCTTAAAATAAAATAGTTTTACCCATCTAAAGCAACATCAATTTGCCAGTCTGTGCTTCATGTATCAAAGAGCGTTCTGTGAAAATATCAATATCATTGGTTAATATAAATGAAATTAATTTTTAAAGCTGGGCTAAAGGTTGACATCTGAAAAATTGCATTACTTTGCAGAAGAGAAATTTCTGTCTTCTAGTGAAATTTCAGGTCATGAGGGCAAGTAATTTTCACAATCTTCAATGGGAGTCAGTGAAATATGAACTTCATTGTCACCTAGCCCCAAAGCGATAAGATAAAATGAGCTGATACATCATTTGCTGTGGTTTTATCATCTCCCTCAGTAATTGGAAGAGAAAACATAAGAGTGTATGTGTGTATGTGCTCCCTTTTCGCCCCTCCCAGGTGCCCTGTCGTCCACACCCAGGCTAAAGCCGTTTTAGCCCAATCAATACAGAGGTCACACAGCATTTTATTTATATATTTTTAATTTTTCATACCGACTAAACTGCCAAATAGAACATTAGAGTAATGAATATGTTTAATTGAATTTGTCACCCATGAAAATGCTAAGGGGAATACTGCATCGTAGTACTAGCAAGCAGGAGGAAATTTACTATATAGATGAAAAATATAAAATAACTCATAATTAATTTAAAAGGTAATTTTCTTTTATATTCATAACTTATACTTTTATTGTCATTTTTTCCAAGTTTGTGGACAATCTGTGTGTTCATGGATGTATATTAAATAACAAAACTGCCACGTTAAAATTTCTACCAGAGTCAAGTATATACTATTTTTCAGTTCAAAGAGACCGCTAAGTTTTTTTTAAGAATTTATATTTAAATAATGGTGATGAAGAACATCCTTAAACTAACTGGTATTCAATATGAAAATAAATTTAGTGCTATGCTTTGATATCAAGTTTCAGAGAAAATTATGTGCAGCAAAATCTAAAAATTATGTTAATAATAGAGTGGTACAGCTTTAAAATATTGATTACAATTACTTTCAACTGTTTTGTTAAAATTGCAATTATGGTAAGTAAAATATATTTGCACATGTGTTTAGTGGCAGATTGATAGACTATATTTAGGCTAGTGAATTTTTTAACATGTATTTTCATTTTTATTATTTCAAATATTTGCCATATTCCAAATTAAGATATAATTCATGTGACTGATTTATAATTATGCTCATGAAAATGAAATATGAATATTTTCTAACTGGTATCATTGATGGCTTGATTAGCTTATAGTTTTATAGTAAGTTTAAAAAACTTTTTGATGTTAAATATGTATCCATATATTTTGGAAATGATTTTGTTATGAAATTTTAAGTGCTATTATTTCTTTGTATTATTTGATTTTACTTTTGTTACTGAATTCTTTTGAAATTAGTATGGAATTCTCTGAAAGAGTAAAATCTCTCCAAAAATGTATGAATATTTGAGTCTAGGATATGCAGTGCAAGCTTTAAACATTAAGAATAGTGTTTTAAAAACACTCTTTATTAATTCTACAGATGCAGACTCTCAAATAAGTTTTGTGATATTTTTCAATCACCTTTTAATATCCTTCCCTTTAAAAGAATTTGAAAAAATTTAAAATTTATTGAGGGTAGAGTTTAAAAAGAAAGCCTTTTTTCTCTACTTAAATGGAACAAATATGGCTATGTTTTCAGAGACTACTTTAAAATCTGTTTTTTGCACATACCTAATATTCAGTAAATAAGGATATCATGTAGTTGGGCAGTAAATAATACAGATTTTTTTTTATCCTTCCATGGGGATGAGAAAAGTGGAAGTGTTATTTGGATAAATTGTTTAACTTTTCAAAATGAATCGTTAAAGGTGAAAAATTCTTTCTAGCCAATTAATGCAACAAGGTGAAGAAATTTTCACATGTCTTCATAGTGTACTATTTGAAGTATAGGGGGAAAGGTAGGTTTATTTGGGCAAAATTCTTTTTCAGAGTCACAATTTTTAGATAGAATTTTAAAGAAAATATGTTTTTTATGTAAAGAAATAGTATGTATGCATTTATATGTGTGAGAGTATATATACATATAAATGATTTTTTTTGTTCCTCTCTACAACTTTTCGTTAACATTTGACCAATAAACTATCTTTATTCAAATAAATTATTAAAAAATGAAAGTTGAATTCACTAATAATAATACTAACGATATTGAAACAAGATGGAAAACATTCAAAGAGAGTGCTGAAGGCTGATGCTTTCAAGCTATTCTAGACTTGGGGTCATAACTGCGGAGCAATGGTAATGATACGGTTTCCATAGTAACCGATTCATTGGAGGGCTAGACCTCTGTCTAGGGTGCTGTCAGTGTAAGTAGAGTTTCAGTGAACAGAAAGTCCCAAAGAAGGGTCTGCTTCTACCTAATCCAGTTTTAATTGAACTCTAGAGACTTTGAAGTGAAGCCTCAGACCAGGAATATACTATTCCAATAAGAAATAAACCTCTTGCTTAGCTAGGTCGCAGCTGCCTCTCAGTACTGACACCTTTTCCTAATGAATACTTTAAAGAAATGTTATTATATCAATTTCAGCTAGTAATTCTCTTAGTTAAGAGATTCTTTGTTTCTATTTTAAATCCCACTATCCTGATGTTAAGTACAGATTTTCATTGGTTGTTCTTTTTTAAGTCAGTCAAATTTTATCTGTAAGATTTTAAATGCTGATAGCTTTGGCAATTTTTAAATAATTTTCTGTCTGTCTTCCTGTTTGTGTCTCTTCAGTTTTAAAACATTACTTTACCTGCTTACGTTTAACTCTGAAAATACACTGTCATCCATTCAGTATAATACCATTTACATCAGGTTTGCAAACATGTAGAACAATTCTGGATATTATTTGTAGACGTATATATACTAACAGAATAAAAATTTATATGGTAATGCTAAACCTCAAGACATAGGTAGTAATTGGCTCTGATGAAGGAAAATGGAATCAGGAAGGATTGTATATGGGAATTTAAATATTATCTATAATACTTCAAAAAAATTTTTAATCTGTATAACGTGTGACAAAGTATTAGTATTTTCTAAGTTTCAGGGTGGTTCCATGGAGCTTATGTCATTTTCTGTCGTTTGGAGTAAGTTTGACATTTGGTAATAAAACAAAGTTTAAAGGACCATGCCGCTTGCTGTATTTCAAGTATAGTTTTAAAATACCTATGTTACTTAAAGGAATGGGATATAAATGGAATATATTCATTGATTGGAATACTATTACATTAAAAGTATTATAATGTTTTAGTGTTCTTACTCCTCTTAGTAATTGAGATATTCTAGAAAATACTAATAATTAAATCTTTAGATTGCATGACCGTGATCATGCAATGATTGGCTGCACTATATTAAGAAACAAGTCTTATTACATAGTTCTATAGATATAAGAGGTAGAATTTTCAAACCAGTGTGTGATATTTTTAGTATATGACAGAGCTTGCAGCCTAAAGCTTTGGTGTTTATTCTTGTTTGATTTTCCTCTCTCACTTTTAATACAAGTACAGGAAAAGAAAGTGTAGTTGATTAAAATTTCTGACGAATTCTAGTTAAAGAGATGTTTGAACTCTCTTAGAAATGTGACAGTGTATCATATAAGTAGGCTCTGGACAGTTTAGACTAGACAACCTGGGAGGAGGCCAGACTTTGCTACTAGCTTTCCAAGGGACTTCCTACTAAGTATTTAACTTGTTTAAGTCTCCTTTTCTTCAGAAATGGTAGATAGATTGGACCAGAAGTGTTACAGAACATATATTGGATTCTCTATTACTTGATAAATTAAAAATGGCAAACTCAAACACCACTGGAAACTAGGCAGATAATAGTAAATAAGCGAGTGTGTAGAGATTGTTTGAAAATGGAGAGTGCCTTTCAGTGGTTCTGTGTGGTGTATATAGACCTAGGCTTGACAGATGCTCCATTTTTTCCCTGAGGAGCTGTAGATCTGACTGTTTTTATGAATAACCCTTTTCTCAAGTGTTTTCAACCAGTTGAAAATTTGGAGAAATATAATATGGCCCAAACAAAATTAATGTGATCATATATGGAGTTTTGGTTGCCGTTCATTCACTCATTTAATCATTCAAAAATTTCTCCTTTGTGTAAGGCTTTGTTATAGAAGATGAACATAGAGTACATTCAAAACCTTTGTCCCATTAGAACTTAAATTCCAGTATTTTAGTGCTGAAGAGAGGCAAAAGAGAAGCGAGGAAATAATGTAATTTCTGGTGGTAATAAATAAGTGTTATGGAGGAAATCTGATGAGTTTGGGATGGGATGAGGGGATAGTGGCTGAAGTGGGGTTAGATTCTGTGGTTTCTCTAACGAGGTGACATTTGAGCGGATATCTGAATGTGAGGATAAGCCAGCCATGTGAAGATCTGAGAGAACAGTCTGAGCAGAGGAGAAAGCACATATAAAGGCCCTGATGAAGAATGAACTGGGCTCATCAGACAATCCCAGATGTAAGGCTTTATAAACAGTTATGAGGAACTTCAGCGTTTATTGGGATTCCCAGGTGCCGCTAGCAGTAGAGAACCTGCCTGCCTGGAGATGGAGGAGATGCCAGGTTCAGTCCCTGGGTCGGGAAGGTCCCCTGGAGAAGGGAATGGCAGCCCACTCCAGTATTCTTGCCCGGAGAATCCCGTGGACAGAGGAGCCTGGCGGGCTGCAGTCCGTAGGGTTGCACAGGGTTGGACACGACTAAAGCGGCTGAGCAGCACTGAGTTTACTGTGCGTGTACTGCGGAGCCACTGCGTGGTATCACGTACACAGGACATAAGATCTGATTTATATTTAAAAAGCTATTTTCTCTGACTCCTCTGCTTGTAGTAGATTCTCCAGGTAAGATTAGAAGGAGAGAGACCAGTCAGGAGGCCACTGCAAACTCTGGAGCCTAGGACCTACTGGTTATGGTGAGAGAAAGGGGAACAAGTGACAGTCGGTTAAAAAAGATCTTGAGTAGTATCAATATTCTGTCCTCTTTTCTGTCAGTCTCCCTTGATCTTACTTGAATAGGTATTGATTGTATCAAATAGTTTGAAGGATTTTCTTTCTCCCTGTTTTAAAACAAAGTGTAATTAGTTGTTTGGAATTTTGAATTGTTGTTGGTTTTTCAGAAAATACTGAACCTAGGGGTTGTGCCCATTCTTTCATTTCTAGATGCTGTGGTACCAGAAATAGAATATTTTCTGTAGAAAAAACTAAATACATATTTAGTGAATTAACTAATGTTGCCCTCTTTAAAAAAAGACAACAGAAACCCTGTATTTTGCATTAAGTATTATAGATTTTTTATAATTAAAATCTAGAAAATGGAAATATAAACTGGACAGCATTTATGTAGGATAAATTAACATTCATTATTTTTCCTCTTTACTTATCCCATTTTTGTCCTTACAATGCAATATCATATACAAATGTCATTTTATTTGTATTTTTTAATGTTGGTTACTTTTAAGAGATTTATCTTAGTTGTTTAACTTAATTTGCTTTCATGAATTTTCATCAGTGTTTGATAGCACATCCATCTCATTTTATTTATTAATATTCTGTCAAGTACTAGTGTGGCGAAATTCCAAATCTGGTTTTCCTTTAACACCTTCATAATTAAGCTTTTGAAATGAACTTTTTAAAAAACAAAGCTTGAATAACAAAGCAACAAAGTGGCTTAGTACTAAAGACAGGATTACTTTGAGTTTGCAAAGAATTCTAAGCCATTGCGTCTGTCACATGGGATGACAAGAATTTGTAACAAGTTACTCTGACAACCACCTACTCCATAGAGAGATTATACTGAGTTCATTCGCAGGTTTGTGTTTAGCTTCAGTGACAAAATGATGCTTAACCTCTTATACAGTCGGTCTTTGTGCTTTCTGAATGAGTGACTGTTGCCTTAACAGTGACCCTATTACTGTGATTTTTTGAAGTTATGAACTTAAATTTGTAATTTTAAAGTATATAAGAAGTATTTCTGGATATATTAATGAAATTGAATTTTATATGTGATTTATAAGCCTGTAGGAAATTCTTTTGAGGTCTTTCTTCTTTTTAAAGTTTGTCTAATATTGTTTTTCTACATATGGCTCAAAAATCAATCAGTAATGCTATATGTATTTCCCGAAAAGCAATAGATGACATCATTGCCTTAAAAAGCCCCCAAATATATATATAAAATAGATGTGCTACAGTTTTGTTCTGCTGTTTCATTTAAACATCTTTTTCATGAATTGCAATCTAGTTTTTAGTTACCCTCCAAATTATTTCAGTAACTGTTTGTTCATTTCTTAGAAATTATTTTTCTTAATGAGGACTTCTGTGTTTTAATTGGGGGAAAGAACAGAAGGGTTCTATTAGTATACTTACTCAGGATACTCTCTTCCTCCACTAGATCCTGGCATATACAGAAGGGCTGCATGGGAAATGGCTGTTCTCAGAGATACGATCGATCTTTTCTCGTCGTTATCTTTTGCAGAATACAGCCCTGGAGATCTTTATGGCAAACAGAGGTGAGATGATGTTGCAGATGTGTGTTGTTACAGAGCTAACCTCCATCTCCCTAAGATTTCATTTTGAACATACCATATTGTTTCCATTTGGATAGAATTGTGTAGCCTACTCTCTGCATGACTGACCTCTTTTTTGAACTACATACATTTTCATAGTTTATACCCCTTTGGTTATTCTTAGAATTATCTCCAGTATCTTATTTTTCTGGCCAAATCACAGATTGGTGCAGGACTTTATAAATATGGGAGATAAGTACCCATTTAATCAGTTGTAGAGTTTTGGTATCTTCAGCAGTGCTCTGATGCTTAAACTCCTTCTGGAAGGTGGCTGCAGAGGGGAGAGGGTAATCAAATAAATCATACATTTATTTAATTTTTGTCTAATCTATTGCCATTTATAAAAGACCATCAGAAGACGGTACTGAACTGTCCTGGTTGCTTTGTATTACCTCATTCTTGAAAGAACTAAAATTCAATTTGTGGGTTTAGAATTGCGCTTGGTGAAATTCATTAAGATTAGAAGGAGGGACAAGGTGAACTTGAAGGGAAAGCATTGTGGGATATGAGTGGAGGTTTACAAGTGAGAATATGTAAATCTTGTGATTTATTGTACATGCTTATTTTATTTAAATAGATTTTTAAGTTTTCATATTTTCTCTTTCTATAATCTACAAGTTTTCATTTAAAAATTTGCGCATAGTGTATATTCCATGCATACTTTCTTTTTTTAATGAAATCTTGTGTCTTTAGGGAATACAGATCTCTTTAGGAAAAGATGTTTTTTCATTTCATATTTGGTCTTCTTCTACACACTTACCACTTTTTCTAATGTAAACACTATTCTTTCAGGTGAATAATCGAGTGAATGTTTTACACTTCAGTCTACATTCTTGGTGTCCCAAAGGGGTTTTCACCTCCCAATATTTATTACTTGCTCATCTTATTTATTTTCCTTCTTTAAAATTTCTTAAGCATCTTTGCTGTGTATCTTTGTGTGTTTTTCTGTTGCCTTTTCCTTATGGCCTTGGTCACCTGCCATAATCTGAGTTTTTCCTTTTTTCCCCCTCCTGTAGTCAGTGTAATAGTGGCTATGTAAGAATGGCTTATGAAACAGTTTTGTTGGATATGTATATGATAGTTCTAAATATATTTTAGGTGTTTAGTGCATGATCATATACTTATTTACCTAAAAAATATTGTAATGTCACTGTTTAAAAATCACACTGACATTGATAAAAATTTTTGGCCCGTAGTATTTTTTCAGGTTAGGTAGAAAAGAAGGATCATCTTCTAGATGAATATTTGTAGATAATTTATAATTCTGATACAAAAGTTAATATGATTAAAATTTCAGGACTGACCAAAGTACTATCTTCTAAATTCTCTGCCATGATTTTATGACTTTGTTATTGTCATACTTTTTAAGGATAAAATTTTGTACATCACTGTCATAAATTAAAATTTATATACTGAGCATATTTATATATATGATGTACAGTTAGGATATCTACAGTTATATATAATGTTCTCAAAGTATGTAATTATTCAAATAGAAATGATTTAAAAATATTTGATTATTGACCATGGAGGAAAAAATTTTCTTCAGGTCACACATTTTCTGGATTATGTGAACACACAAAGCATGAACAAAAAGCACTGTATTATATGTTTATATAATATTTACATAAACTACAAGAAAATATAAGAATTTGTATAAATTACAAGAGAATATATTTTAAGTTGTTGACTAGAAGTAAATACAACTGACAATGAAATGGCAACCCACTCCAGTACTCTTGCCTGGAAAATTCCATGGACTGAGGAGCCTGGTGGGCTACAGTCCACAGGGTCACAAAGAGTCAGACACGACTGAGCGACTTCACCTCACCTCAAGTATATTAGATTGTTAAGTATATAATCTTAAATTTTTTATAGAAATTTATAGGTATATTTTTAACTTGCCCAAATTCAACTTTGTAAATTCAGAATTATAGCTAGATAAAATCTCAACTTTGTGTCACATTAATGCAACAATAGTTATTAGTCCTGACAGTATTTAGAGAAGGAACATTCTATGAGTAAAAAAAATATCATCTCCGGCATATTAATGCTTAAACTTCATATATACTATGATAAAACTAATACTGTAAAACTTCTGTTGAGTAAATACCTGAACTAAGAGTAAGCCTTTTACTGTACCAAGAAATCAGTTTTTCAGAAAGGCACTCATATTTCATTCTGACTTTTAAAAATTATTTTTTCTAGTTGCTATAATGTTCAACTTCCCAGACCCTGCAACAGTAAAGAAAGTGGTTAACTATCTACCTCGTGTTGGCATTGGAACCAGTTTTGGGTTGCCTCAAACCAGGTAAGGTTTTTTTCTTTTTCAGGTAAGGTTTTATATGAAAAAAATATGGAAATAATCTGTAATAATATTTTTCTAATTTGTTTTGAAATGCATGGCCTTCTGTTTTATGCTTCATTGTAAATGGTGTTTGTTAGTGTATTTGGAGTCAACTGAACTTCTGTCCGAAGAAGCTCAAAAAAGAGGAACAAATGTAAATGAAACTAATCTGAAAAAAGAAAGCAATAAAATCAGAACATCAGTGAAAAGGGAAACAGAAACAATAAAGAAAAACAATGCAATGAAAAATTATTTCTCTGAAAAGATTAATAAGAGTAATAAATATCTATATAAGACTTATGACAAAAAACACAAAATGCCAATATCAGAGAAAGAATATCACTACAGATCCTATAGATATTTTAAAAATAAGGAAATATTATGAACAAATTTAGAAGGCAATGGCACCCCACTCCAGTACTCTTGCCTGGAAAATCCCATGGACGGAGGAGCCTGGTAGGATGCAGTCCATGGGGTTGCTAAGTCGGACACGACAGCAACTTCACTTTCACTTTTCACTTTCATGCATTGGAGAAGGAGATGGCAACCCATTCCAGTGTTCTTGCCTGGAGAATCCCAGGGACGAGGGAGCCTGGTGGGCTTCCGTCTATGGGGTCACACATAGTCAGACATGACTGAAGCAACTTAGCAGCAGCAGCAGCAGACAACTTAGATGAATCGGCAGATTCATGAAAGATACAAACTGTAAAATCTCACTAATGAAAGTGAATAGCTTTAATAACTTTACTGAGGAAACTGAATTTGTAGCTTAAAACCTTCTAACAGAGAAAATACCTAGCTCAAATGGTTTCACTGGCAAATTGTATCAAATGTTTAATGAAGTGACCAAATTTCTTGAAAAACTCTTACAGATAATAGAAAAGAAGGATAAATTTCCCAAATAATCCTGTAAGCCAGCATTACCTGAATTTCAAATCGACAAAAAGGCTTTTCCAGAAAGGAAATTAAAGACCATCTTGATTGAAAATGAAGAAGTGAAAGTGTCTTTATTAGTATATATAGTGAATGTGAAATTACTGAGGAAACTGCAAAAATTTTCAAAAAGGAGAAAAGCTATTAGAACTCATAAACGATTTTGCAACAGGCATACTTTTATTCTTATATAGCAATGAACAATTGGAAACTGAAATTAAAGTATGGTTTAAATAATATAAAAAATTAAATAACTATGGGTATATTTGCAAATATATTAAGAATTGTTCACTGAAAACTACAAACACAGTTTAGGAAAATGAAGAAATCTAAAAATGGAAAATTGTACTATACCATGTTCATGAATTGAAAGACTCAATGTAAGTAAGATGTTCGTTTTCTCCAAACAGATCTGTAAGTTCAAAGCAAGCCTATCCAAAATTCTAGAAGACTGTTTTGGAGAAATTGACAAGCTGATTCTAAAATTTAAGTGGAAATGCAAATATCTAGAATTGCTAAGACAATTTTGAAATAGAAAAAGTTGGAGGACTTTATCTGATTTCAAGACAATATAAAATTACATTCACTAGTAAAGTTTCATATTTTTGTAAAATAGACTTATACAGCAATAGAATATAATATTGTCCAGAAATAGGCCCATCCATAAATGAGCAATTTGATTTTCAACAAAGGTATCAAGATATGTTGATGGAAAAAGATAGTTTTTTCAACTAAAAACGAGAAACAAAAAGACAAACCAAAAAAAAAAACCAAAAAGCCCACCTCACCCTTTTTCTCAAAATGTAACATATTAACTAAAAATGTAACATAAGTTAACTCAGATTAACTCAAGTATAAATACCCTAAGCATAAGTGCTAAAGTATAACTTCCTAAAGAAAACAAAGGAGAGAAATCTTTGTGACTTTGTGTTAGGCAGAGACTTATTAAATAAGATTTTAAGAAACCACTTATTGGCCTTTCATATTAAAAGCATTTCATTTTAAAAGGTAACACAAGAAAATGAAAAGGTATGTTATAGACTGGGTTGAAATATTGGTACAACTTATACATGATAAAGGATTTATATAAAGGACATATAAGAAACTCTTCCATTTAATTATAAGGCAAGCAATCTGTTTGAAAAAAAAACAAAAGATTTGAGCAGATACGTCAGCAAAGACTAGATGTAAATAGCAAGCACATGAAAAGATACCAAACATCATTAGTCATCACGGAAATGATGATACCATTTTAAAACCACTGTGAGATCCCATGGCACACCTATTAGAATGATTTCTTAAAAAACGATAATGACAACTAATAAGAATGCAAAGTAACTGGAACTCACAAATTGATGGGAAAGTAAGCAGTTTTGGAGTTTCATATTAAATTAACCATACAGTTACCATACCTCCCAGTTCAGTTCAATTCAGTTGCTCAGAGGTGTTCAACTCTTTGCAACCCCATGGACTGCAGCACGCCAGGCTTCCATGTCCATCACCAACTCCTGGAGTTTATTCAAATTCATATCCATTGAGTCAGTGATGCCATCCAGCCATCTCATCCTTTGTCATCCCCTTCTCCTCCTGCCCCGAATCTCTCCCAGCATCAGGGTCTTTTCCAATGAGTCAGCTCTTTGCATTAGCTGGCCAAAGTATTGGAGTTTCAGCTTCATCATCAGTCCTTCCAAAGAACACTCAGGACTGATCTCCATTTGAATGGATTGGCTGGATCTCCTTGTAGTCCAAGGGACTCTCAAGTGTCTTCTCCAACACCACAGTTCAAAAGCATCAACTGGTGCTCAGCTTTCTCTGTAGTCCGACTCTCACATCCATACATGACCACTGGGAAAATCATAGCCTTAACTAGATGGATCTTTGTTGGCAAAGTAATGTCTGTGCTTGTCAATATACTGTCTAGGTTGGTCATAGCTTTTCTTCCAAGGAGCAAGCATCGTTTAATTTCATGGCTGCAGTCACCATCTGCAGTGATTTTGGAGCCCAAAAAAATAAAGTCTGTCATTGTTTCCACTGTTCCCCATCTACTTGCCATGAAGTGATGGGACCAGATGCCATGATCTTCGTTTTCTGAATGTTGAGCTTTAAGCCAACTTTTTCACTCTCCTCTTTCACTTTCATCAAGAGGCTCTTCAGTTCCTCTTCCCTTTCTGCCATAAGGGTGGTGTCATCTGCATATCTAAGGTTATTGATATTTCTCCCGGCAATCTTGATTCCAGCTTGTGTTTCATCCAGCCTAGTGTTTCTCATGATATACTCTGTATATAAGTTAAATAAGCAGGGTGACAATATACATGCTTGACCTACTCCTTTACCTATTTGGAACCAGTCTGTTGTTCTATGTCAGTTTAACTGTTGCTTCTTGACCTGCATACAGATTTCTCAAGAGGCAAGTCAGGTGGTCTGGTATTCCCATCTCCTTCAGAATTTTCCACAGTTTATTGTGATCCACACAGTCAAAGGCTTTGTCATGGTCAATAAAGCAAAAATAGATGTTTTTCTGGAACTCTTTTGCTTTTTTTGATGATCCAGCGGATGTTGACAATTTGATCTCTGGTTCCTAAAACCAGCTTGAACATCTGAAAGTTCATGGTTCATGTATTGTTGAAGCCTGGCTTGGAGAATTTTGAGCATTACTTTACTAGTATGTGAGATGAGTCAATTGTGTGGTAGTTTGAGTATTCTTTGGCATTGCCTTTCTATGGTAACTGATCTTTTCCAGTCCTATGGCCACTGCTGAGTTTTCCAAATTTGCTGGCATATTGAGTGAGGCACTTTCAGAGCATCATCTTTTAGGTTAGACAAAATAGCTAATTAGATGAAATAGCTAAACTGGAATTGCATCACCTCCAATTCCAGTAGTGATGGATGCAGTGATGCTTTCTAAAGCCCACTTGACTTCTCATTCCAGGATGTCTGGCTCTAGGTGAGTGATCACACCATCATATTTGGCTCAGGAGAGTATCTTTTGTCCAGTTCTTCTGTGTATTCTTGCCACCTCTTCTTAATATCTTCTGCTTCTGTTATGTTCATATCATTTCTGTCCTTTACTGAGCCCATCTTTGCATGAAATGTTCCCTTGCTATCTCTAGTTTTCTTGAAGAGATCTGTAGTCTTTCCCGTTGTATTGTTTCCCCCTATTTCTTTGCATTGATCACTGTGGAAGGCTTTCTTATCTCTCCTTGCTATTCTTTGGAACTCTGCATTCAAATAGGTATATCTTTCCTTTTTTCCTTTGCTTTTCCCGTCTCTTCTTTTCACAGCTATTTTAAGGCCTCCTCAGATATCCATTTTGCTTTTTAGCATTTCTTTTCCTTGGGGATGGTCTTGATCCCTGTCTCCTGTACAATGTCACAAACCTCCATCTGTAGTCATCAGGCACTCTATCTGTCAGATCTAGTCCTGTAAATCTATTTCTTATTCCACTGTGTAATCATAAGGTATTTGATTTAGATCATACCTGAATTGTCTAGTGGTTTTCCCTACTTTCTTCAAATTAAGTCTGAATTTGGCAGTAAGGAGTTCATGATCTGAGCAACACTCAGCTCCTGGTCTTATTTTTGCTGGCTGTATAGAGCTTCTCCACCTTTGGCTGCAAAGAATATAATCAGTCCGATTTCGGTGTTGACCATCTGGTAATGTCTGTGTCTAGAGTCTTCTCTTGTGTTGTTGGAAGAGAGTGTTTGCTATGACCAGTGCATTTTCTTGGCAAAACTCCATTAGTCTTTTCCCTGCTTTACTCTGTACTCCAAGGCCAAATTTGCCTGTTACTCCAGGTGTTTCTTGACTTCCTACTTTTGCATTCCAGTCCCCTATAATGAAAAGGACATCTTTTGGGGGTGTTAGTTCTAGAAGGTCTTGTAGGTCTTCGTAGAACCGTTCAACTTCAGCTTCTTCAGCATTACTGGTCAGGGCATAGGCTTGAATTACCATGATATTGAATGGTTTGCCTTGGAAATGAATAAAGATCATTCTGTCGTTTTTGAGATTGCATCCAAGTACTGCATTTTGGACTCTTGTTGACTGTGATGGCTACTCCACTTCTTTTAAAGGATTCCTGCCCACAGTAGTAGATATAATGTTAATTTGAGTTAAATTCACCCATTCCAGTCCGTTTTAGTTCACTGATTCCTAGAATGTCGACATTCACTCTTGTTATCTCCTGTTTGACCACTTCCAATTTGCTATGATTCACAGACCTGACATTCCAGGTTCCTATGCAGTATTGTCTTTACAGTTCGAAACTTGCTTCCGTCACCAGTCACATCCACAGCTGGGTGTAATTTTTGCTTTGGCTCCGTCTCTTCATTCTTTCAGGAGTTATTTCTCCACTGATTTCCAGTAGCATATTGGGCACCTATGACCTGGGGAGCTCATCTTTCAGTATCCTATCTTTTGCCTTTTCATACTGCTCATGGGGTTCTCAAGGCAAGAATACTGAAGTGGTGTGCCATTCCCTTCTCCAGTGGACTACATTTTGTCTGAACTCTCCTCTATGACCCGTCTGTCTTGGGTGACCCTACACGGCATGACTCATAGTTTCACTGAGTTAGACAAGGCTGTGATCCAGGTGATTAGATTGGTTAGTTTTCTGTGGTTGTGGTTTTCAGTCTTTCTGCCCGCTGATGGAGAAAAATAAGTGGATTAGGGAAGATTCCTGATTGCAAATACTGACTGAGGGGGAAACTGGGTCTTGTTCTTATAGGTGGGGCCATGCTCAATAAATTTTTATTCCTATTTTCTGTTGATGGGTGGAGCTGTGTTCCCACCCTGCTGTTTACCTGGGACCATGGAGGTAATGAAGATAATGTGGACCTCCTTCAGAAGACCCCATGCATGAACTATCTCCTAGTAGTTTCACTCAAAGGCATTTACCCTAGAGTAATGAAAATATGTGTATTCATACAGTGAACTATTCACAAATGATACAGCTATGAACAAAAAATTGGGACTAGTCAACAAGGTCATCTGCTAGTGAATGGACGAATTACTGTGTGTTCATCCATACAACAGGATGTACTGCTCAGCAATAAAGAGCAATCTCCAATATACAGAACAATGCGAGTGAATTTTAAAAGTATGACGGTATCAAAAGAAACAACCTAATCAAAAAATTGGTAGAACACATAAATAGACATTTGTCCAGAGAAGACACACAGGTGGGCAAGAGGTACATGAAAAGATGTTCATCATCGCTTGTTATTAGAGAAATGGAAATCAAAGCTACAGTGAAGTCTTACGTCACACTGGTCGGAATGGCCATCATCAAAAAGTCCCCAAACGGTCAATTTCAGAGAGGGTGTGGAGAGAAGGGAACACTTCTATACTGTTGGTGGGAATGTAAATTGGCACAGCTTCTATGGAGAACAGTATGGAGGTTCCTTAAAAACGTAAATAAACAGCTGTCATATGACCTGCAATCCTACTCCTGGGCAAATATGTAGAGAAAAACATGATACAAAAGCATACATGCACCCCAGTGTTCATTGCAACCCTGTTCATGGAAGCAACCTAAATATCCATTGGCAGAGGAGTGGACAAAGAAGATGTGGTACATATGTACAGTGGAGTATTATTCAGCCATGACAAAGAATGAAATAATGCCATTTTCAGCAACATGGATGGACCTATAGAGTGTCATACTGAGTAAGTCAGACAGGAAGGATACATTTATTGTATGACATCCCCTATAAGGTGAAAGTGAAAGTTGCTCAGTCATGTCTGACTCTTTGCAACCCCACGGACTATACAGTCCATGGAATTCTTCTCCAGGGGATCTTCCCAACCCAGGGGTCAAACGGAGGTCTCTCACATTGCAGACAGATTCTCTACCAGCTGATCCACATGGGAAGCCCAAGAATACTGGAGTGGGTTGCTGCTGCTGCTGCTGCTACATCGCTTCAGTCGTGTCCGACTCTGTGCGACCCCATAGATGGCAGCCTGTGAGGGTCCCTCATCCCTGGGATTCTCCAGGCAAGAACACTGGAGTGGGTTGCCATTTCCTTCTCCAATGCATGAAAGTGAAATGTGAAAGGGAAGTTGCTCAGTCGTGTCCAACTTTTCGCGACCCCATGGACTGCAGCCTTCCAGGCTCCTCCGTCCATGGGATTTTCCAGGCAAGAGTACTGGAGTGGGGTGCCATTGCCTTCGCCAACTGGAGTGGGTAGCCTATCCCTTTTCCAGCGGATGTTCCCCACCCAGGAGTCGAACCAGGGTCTCTTGCATTGCAGACAGATTCTTTGCCAATTGAGCTATCAGGGAAGCCTAACATCCTGTATATGTGGAATCTAAAAAGAAATGATATAAATGAACTTACTTATAAAACACACAGACTTAGAGAATGAATTTAGGGTTGCCAAGGGGAAGAAGAAGAATGCTTCCCTGGTGGCTCAGAGGTTAAAGCGTCTGCCTGGAATGCAGGAGACCCGGGTTCGATCCTGGGTTGGGAAGATCCCCTGGAGAAGTAAATGGCACCCCACTCCAGTACTCTTGCCTGGAGAATCCCATGGAGGGAGGAGCCTGGTAGGCTAGACCCTTTGGGGTCCATGGGGTCACAAAGAGTCAGACACGACTGAGCGACTTCACTAAGGGGAAGAATGGGGGAATGGCATAGTTACAGAGTTTGGTGTGGACATGTACACACTGCTATATTTAAGTGAATAACCAACAAAGTCCTACTGTATAGCACATGGAATGTGGCAGTGTCATGTGGCAGCCTGGGTAGAAGGGGATTTGGGCGAGAATGGATACCTTTTTATGCATGACTGAGTCCCTTTGCTGTCCACCTGAAACTGTCATAAAATTGTTAATCAGCTATATCCCGATACAAAGTAAAGAAGTTTACAATAAAAAGTATAGTGCTAGGTGAAAGAAGCCAACTATTTGTATAGTGAGATTGTATACTATATATACAATCTGTGTATAGTGTGATTCCATTTATATGACATTTTGGAAAAAATGAAACTACTTGGACAAAAATCAGATCAATGCTTTCAAGATACTGAAATTGAAAGGGGCTATTAGTTACAAAAGAGTGTGAGGAAAGTTTTTGATAACATGGAAATATTTCCTGTTTTGACTGTTGTGGTGTTACCCGACTGTGTTTGTTTGGCAAAATTCATTGTGTTGAACCCCTAAAAAGGATGAATTTTACAGTGTAAAGAAATCAGCAAACCTGAGTTTTATAAACAAATAGTTAAATTGTGTGAAATCAGTATACAGCATCAGAAACTCTAGAACCATGTTAGTAGGAATGCAAGTTAGTATAGTCACTTGGAAAATTTGGCAGTTTCCTTATTATGTTAACTATATACTTAATTTATGTCCTGTCAGTTGCACTCCTAGGTGGTGATAGAGAATAATGAAAATATATGTGCACACATTCACTTGTAAGCACATATTAACAGCAGTGTTACTCATGTAGTCCCAAACTGGAACATGTCTAGCCCATCAGCTGTAATGCATCAGTAGGTTGCAGAGCATCCATGCAGTGAAATGCTACACAGAAGCTATTTACAAAACAGCAACACAGACTCAAAACCATAAAAAGCAAACTTAGGGTTTCCAAAACAGAAAGGTGATGGGGGGATAAATTTCGAGCCTGAGATGAACGTATTCACGCTACTACATATAAAATTAACAACACAGACTTATTGTGTATCACAGGTAGCTATATTCAGTATCTTATACTAACATATAATGGAAAATAATAGGAAAAATATTTACATAGGTATAACTGAATCACTTTGCTGTATACCTGAAACTAACCCGATATTGTAAATCAACTACACTTCAATTTAAAAGAAAATATTAGCAATTATCTCAACATTATAGAATTTAAGGTTTCGATTTGTCTACTTCCACAGTCTTTATTTTTCCAATTCATAAAAGTGTGGATGCACTACTTTTATTATCTAATTAAAAGATATAAAACAAATTTCAAAAGAAATAAAAAGGAGTTGACCGCTGACACATGCAGCAGGGTGGGTGAGTCTCAGAATCATTAGTAAATGAAGCTCAGCGCTGTGTGCCACAGGAGTCATGGCCTGCCATGGGCTAGGATTCTCCTTACATAAAGTGGTTGAGAAATAATGTGAAATTATATGATTCTGTCTATATGAAACTATTGTAGAAACAAAACCGTATAGTGACAGAAAGCAGATCATTGGTTACCAAGAGCCAGGAACTAGGACAAAGGACTTAGCTTTTTGGAGTGTTTCTATGATGATTGGTTACAGAAACAGGTATATTCAAAAGTTATTAAACCATACACCTAAGTTTGGTCGATGTTATTATATAATGTTTTATCCCAGCAAAGATCAGTGAAAAACAGGCTCTGCATGTTTAAAATACCTAAGTTCCAGGAATGCTTATTTCGTACCCATTTTCAAGTGTACCATCACTTAATATGTACAATAAATCATTAAAATTTTTATCATTTTGCTTAAAATGATTAGACTTTGCTTTATTATGTCATATTTGTTCAATTTTTTCTGTTGATGTCAATATCAAATCCATATGTTAAGGATTTTGCATACAATATATTTAATTAAAACTTTTATCTTTAACCTCTGGTAAATCAGAGTTCAAATATTAATTTTGTATATACATGTGGAGTTAATAACTAGCATTTATATGGTTCAAAGTAACTTAATAACTATGTGAAAGGAATGTTAAAATGCCAAAGCATCTCTCACAGTACAGGGAATTGGAAGAGTGTCAGGTTATATCTCTCTTTCCTGTGTGCTAGCCATTTGTCTATATTTAAAAAGCAGGATTATTACCAGTTTTATTTCTTAGTAGTTGTTAATTTTCATCAATACAATTCAGTTAGCTAATGTAAGAACTAGGAAGAGACTTAACACTGGGATTTTTATATTGATTGAAATGCATTAGCAGTAAAAACTTGCAGTTTACTTTTAACATACCTAATTTTGTACTGATTTGGGCTGTTTTTGATTAGTGTTTATACAAGTTTTTTAGTTAGTATCTTCTTTTAAATGCAACTGATACAGAATCAACAGATAATAGCCAAAATATCAGTAGGAGTTCTAGTCATCCTGGGCTAGAGGACTTTGTAAGTCCTCCCATGCCCCGTGGCAGTAGGACTCTGGTCTGTGCCAAGCCTGCCTTGCCATAGGCTGCTTTTGAGTGAGTTCATGACTTTGAGCAATTGATCCTAGATAGAGTGAGATAGAAGCCCCAATGTCTTCTTATGACCTGCCCTTGATAGTCACAAGCCATCATTTCTGCTACATCTTGTTTCAGGAGAGTTATTAAATACAGCCCAGGCTCTTTGGCAGGAGAATCAAGTTCCTTTTCTTAAAGAGAAAATAGCAAAGAATTTGTGGACATGTAACAGGTTAGAACTTTGCAAAGCTGATTCTTTGAAAAGCTCAATAAAATTGGCATACTTTGCCTAATTATGAACAAAAGAGGTAACGTGAATTACCGAAGTTGGAAATGAAAGAAAGGGCTGCACTGCTAACCACGTAGAAATTAAAACATTAGCAGGAAAGATCAGCTTACAAATTAAGACAACTGAGATGAGACGCACAAGTTCCCGGACAGTCAGAATTGTCAAAACTTACTCAAGAAGAAGTTAACACTCTGAATAGACCTGTGATAGATCCATTGGATTAGAATTCAGAAATCTTACCAAAGAGTCAAGGCCCAGATGGGTTAACTGATGAATCTTATTAAATAGATAAATTAGAAAAGTACCAACCCTTCACAAACTCATTTAGAAGATACAAGAGGAAACACTTACCAACTCATTCTGTGAGGCCATCTTTTCCCTAATATCAATGCCAGGCAAAGATGTCACAAGAAAAGAACTGTAGACTAATAACCCTAATGAACATATACAAAAATGCTTTACAAAATATTGCCAAACCAAATCCAGCAATATACAAAAAGGATTATAAAGTAGCCATATGGGTTTTATCACAGGAACTCAAATTGGTTTAAATCTGAAAATCAGTATTATGCACATAGTTAATAGAATACAGGATAAACATTTAAGTAGCAGCCACCAAAAAGTCCCATACTTTTCCCATACTACACCATACTTAATGTTTAAAGACTGAATGCTTTGCCTCTGTGGTCATGAAAGCTAGAATGTCTTCCATTCTCACCACTTTTATTAACATTACATTGGGGATTTCAGCCTGTGTGATAAGAAAGGAAGGGCTGGAGGGGAAAAGCAAAGGCATCCAGATTAAAAATGTCTTTTTCCTAGATGACAAAGACATGTACAGTTTTTATAATGAAAAATGTAAAGCAAATGGCTGTTAGAAATTAAAGACAACATCGATAGATGGAAATTTCCACATTCATGGATCAGAAGGTTCAGTATAAAGATGTCAATTCTCCCCAGATCTATACATTTAATACAATCCCTATCAAAAATTAATACACTTTTTGGGAGAAATTCAGCTGAAATACAATGAATCTAGATTTGCCAGAACAATTTTGAAAAATAACAAAATTAGAAAACTTAAACTATCTCTATGGACGTGTTTGATGAACTCCGGGAGATGGTGATGGACAGGGAGGCCTGGCGTGCTGCGATTCATGGAGTCACAAAGAGTCGAACATGACTGAGCGACTGAACAGGGAGGCCTGGCGTGCTGCGATTCATGGAGTCACAAAGAGTCGAACATGACTGAGCGACTGAACTGAACTGATAGGATGAAAGAAGCCACCCAGTTAATGAAGAAAAGATCCTCAAATAAAATAAATGGCTAAGTAGCACATTAAAAGAAATTCAACAGTGTACATTAAAATTATAAGATATCAGTTTACACTCACTGCTGCTGCTACATCACTTTAGTCAGGTCTGTCTCTAGGCAACCCCATAGATGGCAGCCCACCACTCTCCTCTGTCCCTGGGGTTCTCCAGGCAAGAACATTGGAGTGGGTTGCCATTTCCTTCTCCAATGCATGCATGCATGCTAAGTCGCTTCAGTCGTGCCCGACTCCAGGCAAGAATACTGGAGTGGGTTCTCATTTCCTTCTCCGTTACACTGACTAGTATGGCTATAATCAAAATTACATACAATGGTAAGTTTTGGCAGAGATGTGGAAAAATTCAAACATCAATCATTGTTTGTTGGAAAGTATAATGTAAGACCATTTGGCAGTTTCTCAGAAAGTTAAAGTCAGCGTACAGCCCAACAGTTTCTCTCCTAGTAATCTACCCCAAAGAAATACAGCCATGTTTATCAAAGACATGTACATGAATGGTCCTAGTAGCATTTTTCATAATAGCTAAAAAGTGAAATAATTTAAATGTCCATCAGTTGGTGAATGAACTTTTAAAATGTGGTGTATTCTGTATTCATACAGTGGAATACTACTTAGCAAGCAAAAGAAATGAACTGCTTATACAATGCTGCCACAGTGATGAATCTGAAAAATGTTATGGTTAGTGAAAGAAGCCTAATGCAAAAGATTACATGATGTCTGATTCCATTTGTCTGAAATGTTCAGAAAAGGCCAGTTCATACAAATGGAAGCAGATTGATAGTTGCTTAGAGCTAGGGGAGAATTAAGTGTTAGTTCCAGATAGGCACAAGGCAACTTTTTGTGGTGATCAAAATGTTCCAAAATACATTGTGATAATTGCACAACTCTAGAAATTTACTTTAAAAACATTGAATAGTACCCTTACATGCATAAATTTTATGGTATGTAAATTGCACCTTTGTAAATTAAGCTTGAAAAAAAATAGGTACCTTGTCCTCAGTAGTAGGAAGAACTATGACAGCATACTTCTCCAAGATTCTGGGCTCCAAATGTAGTATTTAATCCTGCCACCTATTTCCCACTGCTACTTAGTGTTGGTCAGTTGTGTCCTTTTGTATTTATATTACATTAAGAAAATAGAAAACTTGGTGTATTGTTAGGGTATAAAATAATAGTTTCCCTTATCTTTATCCTAACCCATGAATAGACACCTGAAGAGTGAATCCTCTTTCCTCTGTTACAATAGTTTAATTGTAAATTTATTAATTTAAACATGGTGTTTAAATTAATAATTTACAAATGTGTTATCTTTAATAGATGACTATAAAAACTGATAAAAATGTGTATACAATTTTATATGTATTTCTTAGTAACTATAATAGCTCTTATACCAGTAAAGCAGTGAATTATTAGTCATACTGTTATTAATCAATTTATAGAGCTAGATATTATAATGATTTTGTAATGACAGCTTACCTTAATGAATAGTACATGGATAATAGACCTGTGGCTCATCCAAATCATTTGTTTAAGCATTAATTGTAGATTGAAACACCTCTAGTGTTCATTAATATAAATACATCAATTTGAATGAGCCCAGAAGTCATGATTTATTATTGATATAACTAATCTTAAGTTTAAATTGATTCCACATCAAATTCTTTTTCTTGCAGGCGTATCTCATTAGCTAGTCCACGTCAACTTTTTAAAGCTTCTAATATGACCCAGCGATGGCAGCACAGGGAGATTTCAAACTTTGAGTACTTGATGTTTCTCAACACAATAGCAGGTAATTTAAGCCTATATGCTGATTTATTTCAATGATAAGTTATTAATTGTGCTATTAGATTATTTTGAGTATTCATATGAATGGAGTCATTCTATGTAAAGCTGAAAGCAAAAGCAACATACAAAGATGAGGAAAAAATGAAATATAGCTAAAGAACAGTTATTAGCATATTGTGTGTGTACATGTATTCATAAAGGTATGATGAAAATGAAAACTAAAAAGATTATGTGGAGACATTCATTATGAAAGATTTTCTCTCAGTTTGAGGAATTAGCAGTCAATTCACAGGGAAGTTTTTGACAGTTTCTGAACAAATGAGCAATATCAGTTGGAAGCAGTATGAAGGATAAAGAAGGGTGCAGGGAGTCTAGGTAGAGAACAAAAGTTAGGAGACAGTTACACATAAAAAGTAATGAGGGCCTGCATTAGAGAGGTGACAGTAGGAATTAAACAAAGGATTAGATAACACAAGAATTTACAAGGTACAAACCATCTGCCATCCAGCGGACTGAGTGCTGGGAGTAAATGAGAAGAAAGTGTCAGAAAAGACTTCCAGGCTTCTGTTCTGAATCATGGGGAAAACCATGGTGCTATTGAAGGAAAAAGAAGGAAAAAATTTGGTCTAGAGAAAGATGATGATTTTACTGTGCTAGCAAGGCATACAGTATATCAAAAGGAGATGCTGAAGTATAGAGGGCATTTGGAATTTAGAGAAAGGACATTGGGTTACATCTGCATAGAGAGATGCATAGAGACTAATCACCAGGAGTTAGAGATGAGATTACCAAGCCAGATGACGCAGAAGGCAGTGAGATAAGGTCTGGGGACTGCTCTTGAGCAGGACAAAAAGAGAGAGGAAAGTTGTTAAAGAGGAGAGGATCAGTGATCCCAGAAATTGTAGACTTAGTAGGAGAACTAAGTTGAAGCAAATGGCTTGAGATACAATGGGAGAGGGAGAGGGAAAAGTGTAGGCCTCTGTATCAAATGTGATTCAGAGGTGAGAGGGAATTCAGAATGAATACAGGTCACACCTTAGGCTTTAGCATCTCAGAATTACAGGTTACTTTATAGGAGTTCATTTTCAAAATAAGCAAAAAAATTTAAGGACGGAATGGTTGGAGATTAAATAAGAACCTTACGTGTAGATTGGGCTTTCCTGGAGGCTCAGATGGTAAAGAATCTGCCTGTCATTATTCAGGAGACCCCGGTTCAATTCCTGGGTTGGGAAGTTCCCCTGTAGAAGGGATAGGCTACCCACTCCAGTATTCTTGGGCTTCCCTGGTGGCTCAGGACGGTAAAGAATCTGCCTGAAGTGCAGGAGACCTGGGTTCGATCCCTGGGCTGGAAAGATCCCCTGGAGGACGGCATGGCAACTCATTCTAGTATTCTTGCCTGGAGAATCCCCCGGACAGAGGAGCCTGGTGGGCTACAGTCCATAGGATTACAAAGAGTTGGACTCGACTGAGCGACTAAGCACAGGCATTCCATAGTTTTATATTGAATTTAACGTAATTAACAAGAGTCTGTTGACAATGAGCAGGTATGTACTCTATTATTGTAGGTATAATAAACTTGATGATATAAGCATATAGGATAACAAAAGGATTTTATTGTTTACTGTTGATAAGATCTCAATCAGAAGGAGAGAAAAATGCAAGAGAAAAGGGATATCAAAATAGGCTGCTTTTTGCTATTAACTTCATTTATTTTTTTCTGGGAGAAATTAAAACTGACAGAAATATGAAGTATGATAATTACTTCTGAATTAAAATTATCCCATTATTCATTTTTTGTAAGACTGTCTCCAAGTCAAGGAAGAACTCTGTTACTCTAATAGCCCTCAAGCTCACGATGAATAGAATGAAATAAAATGTTAAAAACATCAAATCACGAGGAAGGCTTAGATACTGAGAATCTGTGTGGAGAGCTAGTGTAATTCTGAGCTGTATATTGATATGACATCTGTATATATTTGAGAACTGGGAAAGAAAGAAGGGGATAGAATACACTGTAAGGAAGAAATTCAAGCAATATTAATATACTTGTCTCCCTTGTATGTTAGCCATAAAAGTTTGTCACATTAAATCTAGGTAAATATAGGTTATAGACTAATAAAATGGTGGAGGCAGCGTTTTTACTCTGGAAACAGTGATGTCATCTACTGAGCCTGCCTCCCTAAAGTGGTGATATTCAGAAAGCTGCTCTTTCTATGGATGGGTACTTCACCCTTTGCTTTATTCATATTGTTAATAGACCCAAATGTGTCATTGAATGTCTTTGATTTAGAAGAAACATAGAAGATTGTGTGACATCATTTGGGAATTAAATAAGCAGCCTCGATGATGCCATGAATTATATTCAAAGGGGCATAGAATTTGAAAGCTTTCACAGGAATTTCAGAGTTATTTAAAAGAACCTCATCATTTTACAGGTGACTAATGAATGCCCACAGGGGTTAAGTCACTTGAACTTGTTTTATTAGTGGTTGGTTGATTGGTTAGTTAATTAATGGCAAAGAAAGGATTCTGGTTTTGAAAAACTCTTATGTGATAGGAAATTGTTTTTTAAATTCTTAGTGAAGATTATTTTTTTGGTTTCAATTAATAAAAATAGTTGTGGAATTTATAAGAACATTAGCATGGGTACAGAGTATCTAGATTTAAATATAGTTCAATCATTGCTAGTTCCATGATTTGGGGCAAGTTACATAAACTTTTGTGCCTCAATTTTCTATCTGTAAAATGAGGTGATCCTAATTTCATACAGTTATTGTGAAAATTAAATAATGAATAAATGATAGCACTGGGAACAGTGTTTGGCACTCAGAAATTGTTGTTCTTGTTATTTTTAATAAAATATATTCCAGAATGTTTATCATCTTATTATTCTAAATTAAGAATGACTTTTTTCCCTCTTCCAGGACGGACTTACAATGACTTAAATCAGTATCCTGTCTTTCCATGGGTCATTACTAATTATGATTCAGAAGAACTGGATCTTACTTTGCCAAGTAACTTCAGAGATTTGTCCAAGGTAATTTCTTAGTTCATCTGAAATACTGTATATAAAATATTATATATTATCTTGCATATAAAAAAAATCTGATTATCTTTATTTTCACACTTGAAAAAACTTTTTAATATTATAACTTTAATATATTTGTCTTTTAAATGTATTTTCATTATTCTCAAAGTTAAAACAGAGAAATTTAATATGCATGATAACCTTGATGGCAATTAAATTTTGAATTCCACAAATTCAGTGCTTAAACCTTTCTTGGCTTATCATTGAATACAGAATGCTTCTTTCTCATCTCCACACTTGGCTTCCTCTGCCTTGAACATTCGTCTCTGTGAGGGCTGACCCTCTCAGCCCTTCAGGAACACTACCTCATAGAGACGTTACTATCCCTTCCTCTTGTCAAAGCATCTGAAATGACCTGCATTTCACATATTCTTCTGCCTCCTTGTTTTGGTTCTTCTTGTGTCATTGTTCACCATTATTTCCCTCTTGCCAAGTATGGAGTGTGTATTATTAAATAAAATAAATGTATTAAATGAATTAAATAATAAAATATACATGACATTTCCTCCAAATTCTAAAAAATTAATTTTAACTGTATTACATTTAAAAATGTGAAACATATACATAAAAAAACAAAAACTACCCCTAATTTACCACATATCAATAAGTAATAATTACCTTCTATTATACACAATGGTTATTATATAAACATTTCTCATATCTTCAACTATCATTAAGAATTTTCCTTTTCTTTCATAAATTATCAATAAATGGAATATCCTGAATCATTTGTGGTTAAAAAATGAGGTTATATGCCTCTTTTTTTCTTTTTAACTTTTTATAATGGAGAATTCCAAGCATATACAGAAGTAGACCAAACAGAATAATAGTAAGTAGACAAAACAGGTACATTCTCATGTATCAATCACTGTACTTCAGTAATTGTCACCTGTAGTTCCTCTTGTTTTATCTTTACTCTCATTTTATCTCCCCTTTCCTGTATGACTTTGAAGCAAATTTCAGACATCATATCATTCCATTCATAAATTTGTCAATATATACTTTAAAAAACTTTTCAGAGCACAAACATAATACATTAATAAACTTAAAAATATTAACAATACTTTCTTAATATCATCAAATACCCAACAGGTTGAATTAATATCATCAAATACCATTAGCAAACTTAAAAATATTAATAATACTTCCTTAATATCATCAAATGCCCAGTAGGCTTTCAAAATTGTTTTTAGTTTGTTTATTCCAGTCAGGATACATACAAGAACCACACACTGCAATTAAGTCTTTTTATTCTCTGGAGTTCTCTTTCATCTTTTTTTTCCCCCCTGGTTTTTTAGTTGAAGAAGTATATTGTCTTATAGATTTTCTCATAGAGTCGATTTTGCTTATTCCATCTGTGTGGCATAATCTACAGGTTTCTTTGGCTCCAATATTCCTTGTAAATTGGTAGTTGATTCCAGAGTTTTACAGAATTCAGATTCTTTTTTTTTTTAGCAAAACTGCTTCATAGGAAACTTTTGCACTCTTCTGTGAAAGGACGTGTAATATTAATTTGCTATTTTTATAATTTTATTTATCTTGGCTGTGCTGAGTCCTCCTTACTGTGTGGGCTTTTCTCTAGTTGCGGAAAGTGGGTGCTGCTCTTTTTCTGGTTCCTGGCTTCTCATTGCAGTGGCATCTCTAGTGCAGCACGGGCTCTAGGGCACAAGGGCCTCAGTAGTTGAAGCACACGGGCTGGGTAGTTGTGGCTGCCAGGCTCTGGAGCACAGGGAGAATAGTTTTGGTGCTTGGGCTTAGTTGCCCCACAGCATGTGGGATCTTCCTTAACCAGGGATCAAACCTATGTCTCCTACATCAGCAGGCAGATTCTTCATCACTGAGCCAGCAGGAAAGCCCCTCTAATTTACTTTTCTTTTGTCATATTTAATGCCAGAACTCATTAGTTCAGTAGACATTGCAAAATCATGGTATTTAAATTCTTATCACTTTTACTTCATGTATTATTTGGAACCGTTTTCTAAAGAGATGACATCCCTTCATCTGTTATTAAGTTTTTCAATGGCACATAACATTGCAAAGGTAGGATAAACGTTTCTTTTATATACCAGTTTTTAAAACAATGAATTGGTTCCCAACACCCTCCAATGAAACCTAATTAAAAAATATTTATCTTTATGAATTTATACACAAAACTGAACTGTTTTTGATGTTTCAGCCCACTGCAGTTAGTATTTTCATTGATGATCACTTGTTCCTGCTTTGATCACGGGGAATTTCTTCAGGTTGTTCCTGTGTTGTTTTGATACAATCTTAGTAGTCCGAAAACTTCCATGCTCTCTGATATAACAAGGTGCTTTAGTCTTAACCTTCACATTTTCTGGCCCAGTTCTAGTATTTAGTATCATTTATTTCTTTAAGGCACCCTAGTGGGAGTCCTTTTACATGGAAATGTATGTGAAACACGCAGTTTGGTCCATTGTCCTTGTTGCTACAGGTGCGTGCTCAACTCGCAGTCGTGTTCGACTCTGCAACTGTAGCCTGTCAGGCTCCTCTGACCATGGGATTTTGCAGGCAAGAGTATTGGAGTAGGTTGCCATTTCCTATTCCAGGGTTGCTGCTGGATTTCTCTTTGTTTCTAGCCCCTTCAGAAAAACCTAGGAAAGAAAAACTAAGATGAAATGCTTCATGAGTTGAAACTGATTCCTCCAATTAAATTTAGGAGCATGAAAAATTTAGAAGCAAAAAATATCCCTTTAATGTAAAACGAACACTGTACCCCTGCTCCCATCTGTTCAGTCAGAAAGTCCAGTCTTTTTCCGAAAACTCTTAGAAATTTCTACCAATATCTGAAGAATGTTTATATATTCTACAAATCTAACCTGGAGGTTCTTTGCTGCCTTTCCCCTGCCTGTTCCCTGAGCCCCTGTTGCTCCGTTATCCTTCTAGGTCACTCTGGAGTTCTCAGAACATGAGACTTCTTCTTTCTAAGATTATACATAGTCCCGTCCCTTAACTCTTTCAAGTCCGTTTCAGGCTTTAGTGAAGTATTTAAGTAAAGCTTTACTGAGTACCCAGTCACGTCAGAAGTGCAGGCTCCAAGCACTTTATAGTCTCAATCGAGGATCACTGCCTACTCTCTGCAGACTACTCTCATTCACTCACCATATCCAGTGTCCTCCACGCGGAATCCAAGGATTTCCCCTTTTTGGATGTCGGAGGAAGAGTGTTCCCTTCTTTGCCTGTCTCAGGTGTACCCTCTTGTCCTGGCTTGATAGCATTAGGAATGTCCAGGAGTAACTTCATCTGTACGCACAGGGTACAGTCTCATTCTCCACAGTCTAGTTGAAGTATTCCCCAGGGGTGTCAGCATGAGGGTCAAATCTTCATCATGACAGACAGTGGTGTTCAGGCCCTAGCCTTCGCCTGCTTGATCAGCGCCTCTTCTGCCTCTGCCCCATATCTTTGCTGTCGTCATCTGATCCTATGCTGCTGCCTGTTCTCTTTCACCTTTCGTGCTGTTGCCGTTGCTGTCCCATCATCAACAATTTTGTACTTGCACAGTACTCTCTATATTCTTCTTTTCTGATGCATTACATAATTTATTATAATTTTACATTTTCTTCTCTGTGTTTCCTATTAAGAGAAATCATTGGCTAGAAAGATTTAGTTTTTTCATTTCTATATTTTTGGTGCCTGTTATAGTAGTTCAGTTCGGTTCAGTCGGTCAGTCGTGTCCAACTCTTTGCGACCCCGTGAACTGCAGCATGCCAGGCCTCCCTGTCCATCACCAACTCCTGGAGTCTACCCAAACCCATGTCCATCAAGTTGGTGATACCATCCAGCCATCTCATCCCCTGTCATCCCCTTCTCCTCCTGTGCTCAATCTTTCCCAGCGTCAGCATCTTTTCAAATGAACTTAGTACTTAGGTATAGTACTTAGAACTAAGAAATTGTCCAGTTCAGTTCGCTCGGTTGTGTCTGACTCTTTGCGACCCCGTGAACTGCAGCACGCCAGGCCTCCCTGTCCATCACCAACTCATGGAGTTTACCCAAACTCATGTCCATTGAATCGGTGATGCCATCCAACCATATAATACTCTGTCATCTCCTTCTCCTCCTGCCCTCAATCTTTCCCAGCATAGGGTCTTCTCAAATGAGTCAACTCTTCACATCAGGTGGCCAAAGTATTGGAGTTTCAGCTTCAGCATCAGTCCTTCCAATGAACACCCAGGACTGATCTCCTTTAGGATGGACTGGTTGGACCTCCTTGCAGTCCAGGGGACTCTCAAGAGTCTTCTCCAACACCACAGTTCAAAAGCATCAATTCTTCGGTGCCCAGCTTTCTTTATAGACCAACTCTCACATCCATGTGTGACTACTGGAAAAACAGTAGTCAAAATTCTTCTTGCCACCTCTTCTTAATATCTTCTGTTTCTGTTAGGTCCATACCATTTCTGTCCTTTATTGAGCCCATCTTTGCATGAAATGTTCCCTTGGTATCTCCAATTTTCTTGAAGAGATCTCTAGTCTTCCCCATTGTATTGTTTTCCTCTATTTCTTTGCATGGATCACTGAGGAAGGCTTTCTTATCTCTCCTTGCTATTCTTTGGAACTCTGCATTCAGATGCTTATATCTTTCCATATCTCCTTTGCTTTTTGCTTCTCTTCTTTTCACAGCTATTTGTAAGGCCTCCTCAGACAGCCATTTTGCTTTTTTGCTTTTTTTTTTTTCTTGGGGATGGTCTTGATCCCTGTCTCCTGTACAATGTCATGAACCTCCATCCATAGTTCTTCAGGCACTCTGTCTATCAGATAGTGTCCCTTTAATCTAATTTTCACTTCCACTGTATAATCATAAGGGATTTGATTTAGGTCATACATGAATGGTCTAATGGTTCCCCCACTTTCTTCAATTTAAGTCTGAATTTGGCTATAAGGAGCTCATGACATGAGCCACAGTCAGCTCCCGGTCTTGTTTTTGTTGACTGTATAAAGCTTCTCCATCTTTGGCTGCAAAGAATATAATCAATCTGATTTCGGTATTGACCATCTGGTGATGTCCATGTGTAAAGGCTTCTCTTTTGTTGTTGGAAGAGGGTGTTTGCTGTGACCAGTGTGTTCCTTGGCAAAACTCTGTTAGCCTTGCCCTGCTTCATTCTGTATCTAAGGCCAAATGTTCGTATTACCCCATGTGTTTCCTGACTTTCTACTTTTGCATTCCAGTCCCCTATAATGAAAAGGACATCTTTTTTGGGTGTTAGTTCTAAAAGTTCTTGTAGGTATTCATAGGACCGTTCAACTTCAGCTTCTTCAGCATTACTGGTTGGGGCATAGACTTTGATTACCATGATATTGAATGGTTTTCCTTGGAAACGAACAGAGATCATTCTGTCGTTTTTGAGACTGCATCCAAGTACTGCATTTTGAACTCTTTTGTTAACCACGATGGCTACTCCATATCTTCTAAAGGATTCCTGCCCACAGTAGCAGATATAATTGGTCATCTGAGTTAAATTCACCCATTCCAGTCCATTTTAGTTTGCTGATTCCTAAAATGTCAACGTTCACTCTTGCCATCTCCTGTTTGACCACTTCCAATTTGCCTTGATTCATGGACCTGACATTCCAGGTCCCTATGCAATATTGCTCTTTACAGCTTCGGACCTTGCTTCTATCACCAGTCACATCCACAACTGGGTGTTGTTTTTGCTTTGGCTCCATCCCTTTGTTCTTTCTGGAGTTATTTCTCCACTGACCTCCAGTAGCATATTGGGCACCTACTGACCTGGGGAGTTCCTCTTTCAGTATCCTATCATTTTACCCTTTCATACTGCTCATGGGGTTCTCAAGTCAAGAATACTGAAGTGGTTTGCCATTTCCTTCTCCAGTGGACCACATTCTGTCAGACCTCTCCACTGTGACCCATCTGTCTTGGGTGGCCTCACATATAATGACTTAGTTTCATGAGTTGGACAAGACTGTAGTCCATGTGATCAGATTGGCTAGTTTTCTGTGATTGTGGTAAGTTTCTGTGATTGTGGTAAGAAATTGTAGAAGTTTGTATATTTCCTTTTTCACTTTTAAAGGAGAGTTTTCATTTTCAAAAGAAAGCCTTATCCAGGATTAGTATGTAGATTATAGAACAAAACCGAAACAATCCGATTCAAAAATTGATGAGGAGTTTACTCGGCAGTTCTTCAAAGAAGTTATACTGATAGCCAATGAGCAGATGAAAAGGTGTTCAAACACTACTTGATGTTTAGAAAATGTTTATCAAAACCACAGTGAGATACCACTTCACAGCCGGTAGTGTGGCTTAAAAAATAAATAAACCTAACATAACAAGTATTGGTAAAGATTTAGAGAAATTGGAACCCATGTGCACTACTGGTGGGAATGTAAACTTGTAAATCTGATGTGGAAAAAAGTATGGCAGTTCCTTCAAAATAAAAAAGAAAAGGAATTACCTTAAGATCCAGTTAGTCCACTTTTTGAATATATTTTCGTTTATTTTTTAGTGTGCCGGGTCTTTGTTGCTTTTCTGCAGTTGCTGTGAGCGGTGGCTACCCTCTAGGTGCGGCGTGCAGGTTCTCACGCCCAGTGGCTTCTCTTGTTGCGAAGCACGGGCTTCAGTGGTTGTGGCGCCTCGGCTCTAGAGCACAGCGCCAGTAGGTTATCGCAGGGCTTAGTTGCTCCGTAGCATGTGGGGTCCTCCCACATCAGGGATGGAACCCGCATGTCCTGCATTGGCAGGCAGATTCTTTGTCCCTGAGCCACAGGGAAGGCCCCAGCTATTCCAGTTTTGAGTATGTACCCCAGAGAAAAGCTGAGACTTGAAGATGTATTTGTATACCCATTTTCATATTTTAGGAAGTATTACTTACAGTAACCAAAAGATGGAAGCAGTCCAAGTATCCATTGATGGAGAAGTGGTACACATGCAGTGGAATATTGTTCAGCCTTTCCCAGGGAGGGACCTCTGACATGTGCTGCAGTGTGGATGAACCTTGAAGACGTTCTGCTCAGTGAAACAAGACATTCACAAAAGGACAACTGTTGTATGATTTCACTCATATGAGGCATTAGAGGAGTCAAACTCACAGAGATAGTAGTAGAACGGTGGTTGCCAAGGCCTGAGTGTGTTGTGAGGAATGGACACTTCTTTAATGAGTGTAGAGTCTCAGTTTTGCAAAATGAAACAAGTTCGGAGAAGGAAGGTGGCGATGGTTGCCTGACAGCCTGAGTGTACTTAATGCCACTGAACTGTACACTTAAAAGTGGTTAAAATGATGAATTTCGTGTTATGAACATTTTACCACAGTTTAAGAAAAAAAGAAAAAGGAGGCCAGTAAGAGGAGAAAAAAGAGTTGGTTAGTAAACTAAACACAAAATAGAGGTTTGAAAAACATCTGCATGTTTCTGCTTTTGCTTCCCTTTGACCTCCTTGAGAACATGCCCTATTTAACTAGCTGCAGGGTCAAGACTGACACATGGAGGATGGCTGAGCTGTGCCAGCTGAGGCCAGCCCACACCAGGTAGCCCTCAGCTGACCACAGACTCAAGCGCAGGCACAGCCAAGAGCAGCCAGATGTGGCCCAGATCAGCAGAAGTTCCCTGGTGCCCCATGGACTGTGAGAAATAATAAATGGAGAAATGTTTTCTTGCTGTTTTTTTTTTGGGGGGGGAGGGGAGTTTTTTTAAAGAAAACGAAAAAAGGAAAGTCTTTCTTACATTTAGGTGCTGTATTTATTCTAAAACCCTGTGTATTTCACTGGAACCTGTAGAACTCTCTTGTCTAATAAAAATGAGGACTGTATTTGACTTGTGTCGTGAACCATGCAGTAGGTCAATAGTAAACACTGGACAGCTCTTTAATTCTCAGGCTGTTACATCCCACTGTCTCTCCTTTATTTGAATTTTATGTTTGGGAGAGTAAAAATCTCATTTTTCATTAAGCTGTTAAAATATAAAATTTGCTTCACAAAATAAATTAAATGTATAACCTTTCTCGACATCTAGAAGAACTCCCTTCTTTTCCTTAAACTCAGTCCTCCAGGTTGAACTTCTGTGTAAGCACGTAGCTTAAGAGGCTTTGTGCTTTGGGGGGCTTTTTGTAGGCTCTTTAAGGCGCAGTGAGTAGTTGGATGGATTGTGGGCCAGGAGCATGTTCCCATCTGAATGGAACAGGCTATAATGGTGATAGGTGGGAGGCTGTTTGGATTTTGCTGTGAGGTTGTATTTCTCTCCTCTGCCATCGCTGGACTGAACAAGTGCTGTCACCCCATTGCCATATCCTACCACTTCTTGCCAAAGGTCTGTTCACTGACCCTTATCTTTGTTCTCTATCCCACTAACAGTCTTACATGACTAGAAGAAAGCCTTCAAAATAATTTTTTTGAAGTAGGCCCTATGAATTTTTTCATTATGAGAATCCAATGAAATGGTATCAGCAAAATGCACTTGCCAGCTAAACAGAATCTTTTATTAAAATTGAATCTTATTTGTATGTTACAGCTGTTTCTAAGGAACTTGCCAAGTAGTTTTGCTGGATGTGTAAAATGCTGTTCTAACTAATACCTTTATAACTTATCTCTGCATGTGATAAATAAGGTATTTTAATGCCCCACTAAAGGACCAATAGTAATTTTGCTTTTTTTATTTTGTTAGATTAAAAGTAAGAATGGGAGGGGAGTTCAAAACAAAAGCAAGAGTCATTTTCATTACTATCTATCCATAAATGTCCATATCCACTATACAAAGACATAAAAATATCATTTTTTTGATTTAGTGCCTTTAATTGTAGGAGTATCCATTTTTATATTATAAGAGATTTTGTGAAGGAGTTGCTTTTTGTGCTGACAAAGGAATATTTATAAAAAGTGTTTTCAACAAGAGCTGAACAGCACATATTGTATAGCCAACAGTGGTGTGATTAGCAGAGCTGGAAGAAGTAGGGAGCTCTAATACTCAACCACATAAGTTAAAACTAACATCTCCTCTCCTATAAAGCAGCAGTAATTCAAATGCTGCAAAAGTCTTTCAAGTTTGTGAAAATGGAATTCTATTCATACTAATTGTTTTCATTAACTATTGATGGAAATAAGTGAGTTTGGACTTAATTTTACGTAAAATAGTCAAGCATATATGATATTTGAAAGTTGTACTCTGTATATAAAATTGTTTATAAATTGTATCTCATTCCTGTTGATATTAAGGTCTGCCACAATGTTTCCAGTGTGATTCTATTTTCAGTATCTGTTTATAGACATACTTTCAGGAGTGTGTCACATACATAAAATGAGCTGTATCTGTAAGAAAAATGATTATAATAGAATTATATGCCTGGAGAAGGAAATTGCAACCCCCTCTAGTATTCTTGTCTGGTAAATCCCATTGACAGAGGAGCCTGGTGGGCTGCAGTTCATGGGGTTGTAAAGTGTCAGACATGCCTGAGTGTGCGCACACACACACACATACACTCACACACGCACAAATGTGTGCACACACACACCCTCTTTCTCTCTCTCTCTCTCTGCATTATGAGGAGACACCATAGGCGTGCCTTCTAGTTCTGCATTCAGAGCTGCTTTGAAGGTGCTATCCACTTAGTATGAATAGAATGCTAGATTTCTAATTTAAAAAGTAGATATACAGCATATATGCACATATACAACTGAATCACCTTGCTGTGCACTTGAAACATTGTTAGTCAATAAAAGGCATATGTTAAGACAAAAATATTAGAATTATATGGAAATTTCCCCATCATATACATTTAGCAAGTACTGCTGCTGTTGCTAAGTCGCTTCAGTCGTGTCCGACTCTGTGCGATCCCATAGACGGCAGCCCACCAGGCTCCCCCGTCCCTGGGATTCTCCAGGCAAGAACACTGGAGTGGGTTGCCATTTCCTTCTCCAATGCATGAAAAGTGAAAGTGAAGTTGCTCAGTCGTGTCTGACTCTTCGAGACCCCATGGACTGCAGCCCACCAGGCTCCTCTGTCTATGGAATTCTCCAGGCAAGAGTACTGGAGTGGGTTGCCATTTCCTTCTCCTTAGCAAATACTACTATTTGTTTAAGTAAACTTGTGAAATCGAAGAAAACATTGTGTGCAAAGCTTAACTTAAATCATAAACAGGTCTTATTTTTAAGGGGATAATATAGCCTGACTGCTGCTGCTGCTGCTAAGTCGCTTCAGTCGTGTCCGACTCTGTGCGGCCCGGTGGACGGCAGCCCACCAGGCTCCCCCGTCCCTGGGATTCTCCAGGCAAGACACTGGGGTGGGTTGCCATTTCCTTCTCCAATGCATGAAAGTGAAAAGTAAAAGTGAAGTCGCTCAATCGTGTCCGACTCTTAGCGACCCCATGGACTGCAGCCTACCAGGCTCCTCCACCCATGGGATTTTCCAGGCAAGAGTACTGGAGTGGGGTTCCACTGCCTTCTCCGTAGCTTTTTTAAATGAATTATTTATGCATATTTATGTCCATTTAATGTCCCCAGAGTTTTGATATGGAACTACAATTTTATTTGGTAATCTTGTCTATGTTTTATAAGAATTCTCTTTCTGAAGCTGAATTAATGTAATTAACAGCCTTTCTTCTGTATTATTTTTCTGATCATTCTCTTTAGAAAGAAAAGTTCTGAGATGGATAATGTAAAAAAATGTCCGTTTGAAGGAATTCAATTTTATATATGGTATTTCCTTATAATAATTGCAGTGTAATATTGTCAATCTGTTAAGATCAAATCTATGTTAGTTTGAAAATCTGAGGAAAATTTATTATTTTCTTCTATTGAGAAACTCCTCATTTAACATAATGCTTTAATCTTTTAAAGCTGAAAAAAAGTAGAAATCAGTTTTGAAGTTGTTTTTTACCTCCAGTTTCCCTGTTGTTTCATCACCAGTCTAAAATTCTGACTGATGAGACGACAGATCTAACCATGCATAAACTTTGGAGTGACATTAATCCATATTTTACAAATACACACTGAGTTTAGTTTTATATTTTGACAGCCTCCTTGAAAGAGACAAGAATATTTTCTTCTTGTCTTTTCTTTATAAGAAGTTACAATCAGGGCAGGAATATATTTACAAAACGTCATACCATAAAAACAAATTATAATAGCTGTTGTTTCAGTACCAGAGATTTCATGGTGAATTAATAAGATTTTTTTTGTGCTGTTATTAGTTTTTTTCCTTAGTAGGAGATTGTGTAAGTCAATTTTCTAAGTGAGGAAAATGGAAATAATCAGGTACAAACATTTCTCTTCTAATCAAGATAGTTATTTTGGAATTTTAATGTATATACCTGGATGAAAGTGAAAGTTGCTCAGTCTTGTCCAACTCTTTGCAACCCCATGGACTATATAGTCCATGGAATTCTCTAGGCCAGAATGCTGGAGTGGATAGCCTTTCCCTTCTCCAGGGGATCTTCCCAACCCAGGGATCGAAGCCAGGGATCTTTGCAGGCAGATTCTTTACCAGCTGAGGCACAAGGGAAGCCCAAGAATACTGGAGTAGGTAGCATATCCCTTTTCCAGTGGATTTTCCTGACCCAGAAATCAAACTGGGGTCTCCTGCTTTGCAGGCAGATTCTTTACCAACTGAGCTGTCAGAGAAGTCCATATACCTGAATGCCTATGCCAAAAAACAATTATTTTGTTAGATTGAAATGCAGTAGTTAGACCAACCATTTCCAAATGAAGTCTTGCAAATGAAAACTCAGCTATAAGAACATCCCACTTTGGAGTATATTACATATGTCAATTCTTTTAACCCTCACAAAGACCTTCTAAGATAGGTAGTATTATTACCATCTTTTACAGGAGCAGAAATTGATACACTGTGAGATTAAACCAGTTGTAGAAAGTCACACAAATGGTGGATAGAACCAGAATTTAAACACTGTGCAGTTCACAGCTTTGTGTGTGTGTATATGTGCTGGGTTATGATTTAAAGTGACAAATTTTTTGCTGTGAATTTTGGCCCAGAAAGCTTGGGAAACACTGCAGTGTGCTATACTGCTTTCTATGCTTGGCATCAGTTGCTGAGTCTGTTTTAATGTTATTTTATCAAGTAGCTTTTCACCGGTTATGCTGAAGTGCCTGGTAAGGTGCAACCAGCATTCTATTGCTCGAAAAGTGCTTTGCCCAGTTGTTGCCTCCTGATGTGTTTGTCCCAGATTATGCCTCCAGCTTTTTGACCAAACCTGTTTTATGGAAAAGGTGCATGTTTGGTTAACTCTAGAGAATACCTGATGTTCCCTGAGCATTCTTTTCCTTTTTCATTTAATGATTATTTATTGAGTAATAGTGTACAGGGACTCTTAATTTCTGGAAATTAGATAGTCTTCTAAGTTACTGTTCTACTGAAAAATAAACTGAAGATTGGTGAGGGGGGAAGCAGGAATGGTCAAACTGTAATCAGTAGTTTATAATGGTCAAGCTATAATCTATATTTGTTAGAGCATACATTCTTCAAATGAAGGAAAATGCTGCAAGAGTTCAAGGTAGAGGAAAAAGAAAAATCATACATTTTTAAAACTTCAGAATGTAAACACAGTGTGAGTTGTTATTTTGCTTAAGAATCAAAAAAAGCAAATTGCTCTACTCCGGATCAAAGTGTTTCTACAGAGTAAATTATGAAATAAATGAAGAGATCTGAACAAGGTTGTCCTAAATTTATTTATTTGCTGATTAGTTGCTATTGTTCACCCTTGTATTTGTTGTGTTTTTTTCTCTCTTTGTTTAAAGCAAAAGTAGATGATTTCCCCCATCCCTGTCTCCTTCATATCTCCTACCATCTGGTTGTGTATTTTTATATGTGAGATGTTTCTCCTAACACACACACATAATATACAGCATTCATCCTGACCTGGAATTGACTACCGGACATTTAACTGTTGTTGATCAGACGGCACTTCTTTATCTCTTTAAATTTTAAGTGCTGTTTCTGACAAATGCCAGTCCTTTTAGTGGGCTCTGCAACAGATACACTGGGAATCAATATACCATCTAGATGTCACAGAGGGAGAAGAACACTCTTTTTGTGGGGAGGGGGATATTGTTTTAACATGATGGGCATTATAACTTTTACTTTATTTTTCTATTTATTGGGCTTCAGTTAAACCAAAGGAATTCAAAGTTAAAAAAACTTTATTATAATGGTAGATAGTGGATACTAAAGCATTTAAATAAAATATAAGTGCAGAGAAAGAAATTAAAATTATCCCACTCTTGGCTGTTTTCTATTGGCTGACAAAATATAAAATATATTTCAAGCTTGGTACCAAATATGCTGTCATATGCCACATGGATCTTAGAGATTTTGGTTTGAATTCATTCCCTGGCCTTGGGGAGTTTATAGTCCAATCAGCAAAAGGAATGATATGGGAAAGTTTAGAATCTTTTTGTAGGATTGTGAGGGAATTCCAAGTAGGTGCTTTTAAAAAACATTTTATATATGTACACTTCTTTAGTCCCTTCAACCACACTGTAACGAATGTGTTATTATCTTTATCTTACACATAGGAAACCGAGGTGTAGTGGGGTTAAGAAACTCTCCAAGGACATAGACCTCCTAATTGTTAAAGGCTAGGATCTGGCCTCAGATGTGTCCCTATCACTGATCTGGTAGACTTTAGGTATAACTAGAAAGGATAGTTTTGGTTGAACAGTGGCATTTACATCTACTTCTTTCCAAAATGGGACTACCTTTCCCTTTATCTCGGCAAAAGACTAGAGGTTTACTTTTTGGAGAAATTGCACCAGACAAGTTTCTGATTGGAGAACAGGAAGAACAGCAGAGGGGGAGTTGAAGAGTAAGGAATGGAAAGCAGGAGGATTAACAGAAGCCTTTAAGTACCGAAGGGTGAAGGCCCCCAGACCCCTTTGCTGTCATGATATCAGCACTCCGACAGCCAGGCTTATACCAGCCCCAAAATGTAAGGCGGAAAATTGTGTTACTCGTTGGACATACTGATTGTCTCAATGAAAAGACCTCAAATGTACTGACATTTTAGGGATCCTACTTGGAGCCTATATGATTTTGCTTCCGTAAAAGTCACATTTCTGTTTATACTCAGTGACTGAAGTCAGCTCTTTTGTGCCTCATTCTTAGAAATGAAGATATGACCAAGTACTCGCAAGCATTTAAAGACAGCCTTCAGTGTGAAGGACAGTAGAGACTAAATTGAATAGAACAATAAAATAAACCAGAAGAAGCAAAGACAATTTAAGAAGCAGAAGCCTTAAAAGCAAAACAGAAAAAACACCCTCATAGAGAAAAGCTATTGCATTAATAGAAAAAGAAAACATTACAATAGAATGTCGACAGTAAGTACAGATGCTTTCTAAAAGGGAATCCAAAATGAAAGGGGGTATAACTTGGAAAGATGAAATTCAATAACTAGAGTAGGAAAGTTTTGGATTTAAATAGGCTTGTGTCAGCCTGCCTCCATTTATTAGGAGGGACCTGTAGCAGAGTACTTCATCTGAGGGTCCTGAATAGCAGACTGCTTTTTATATAGTATTTGTTACAATACTGAAGAAAATTTTTCATGAATACACTGACCTTTCAAAACTTTAAATTATTACATGTACAGTGTGATATATTTTGTTTAAAATACAGCTATTCAACACGTTGCCCATAATTTAAAATTTAGCAAAATGTGAACGTATATAGATGTATATATACACACACACACACACACACACACACACACAGATATGGGGCAATATATTGTGGTGTGTTTAGAGGATTTGCTGCAGTTTTTTTTTAACTTAGAACAATAATCCATTGGTTTTGCACAAACTATTTTTTACAGTTTGCATCTTTAAATTATTAGTACTATGTATGGCAGATTTGTTTTTTTTACTAGAAGTTACCTTCTTGTGGATGTTTTTTTATGACTGTAACAGGGGTTAAGCCTACACTTAGTTTAAGCAACCTTCACTGACATTGTTTTTTTAACATTAGTCAGAAAATGATAAACTGAAGTTACTGAAATGGATTGTGGTTAATATTACTGTCAGGGAGATGAATAATCTTGACATGTACCAGCAACACACTGCCAGTCCAGTAATCCTTCTGAAAGTTAAGTATTTATTCTCAAATCATCGTAAGTTACTGTGGTGTGGAGTGATCATTTATTATTATTTATAAATAAATTGTTTTTTGCATAATGTTACCAGTTTTATCCTATCATACTTCCTGTTTTCTTAGTTTAGTGCTGCGAGTACTAGGGATCCAAGTAAAGGAACATATACTTACCATAAACTTGTATAAAAATTTTTTTTGAAACACCTTGAAAAAAATTTTAAGTTCAATAAGTACTGAAATTGTACTTCTAATTTCAGGCTGAGGCATTTTTTTAAGAGAGTAATATAGTAAGAAACCATTTTAAAAAGCCAGCATACATTTGTAGCTTTCTTTATATCTTTGTGTTAACTTTTCATTCTTGTATTTCCCTGTGACAGTAAAAACTTAATATATGTGAATGTGTAATAGTCTGCTTTTTAAAATAAGTAATGTATTAATGTATATTTTAGTCACATGTCCACGTTCCTGTCCAAGTCTTTATTCTCCAAATCCACTTATTAGAGTAAGCACATTTATTCAACATAAACACTTATTTATAATACCCTGATTATATTAAATGTGTTTAGTCAAATAATTGATTATTAATCATGTTTTGGGCACCATTCACAGGATTATTGCCAAGAGACTGGTAAATTCACATATATATATATTAATATTTGAGAGAATGTCCCACTGAAAGTTAAAATCTTCTGATTTTCATTACATGCTTTTCATTAACTGACGATGGTTTGACTTTTCTAAGAACAAACTGTGTCAAAGATAATTATTATTACCCTCTGGCATCGTTGCTGCTGGTGCTACTTATTTTTGTCTATATCATGAAAAACCTAGGCAGCATATTGAAAAGCAGAGACATTACTTTGCCGACAAAGGTCTGTGTAGTCAAAGCTGTGGTTTTTCCAGAAGTCATGTATGAGTGTGGAAGTTGGACCATAAAGAAGGCTGAGCACCAAAGAATTGATGCTTTCAGACTGTGGTTCTGGAGAAGACTCTGGAGAGTCCCTTGGACAGTAAGGAGATCAAACCAATCAATCCTAAAGGATATCAACCTTGAATATTCATTATAAGGACTGAGGCTGAAGCTGAAGCTCCAGTACTTTGGCTACTTGATGCAAAGAGCCGACTTAAGAAGACCATGATGCTTGGAAAGATGAAAGACAGGAGGAGAAGGGAGTGACAGAGGTTGAAATGGTTGGACGGCATCACTGATTCAATAGACCTGAGTTTGAGCAAACTTTGGGAGATGGTGAAGGACAGGGAAGCCTGGCGTGCTATAGTCCATAGGGTCGTAAAGAGTCGGACATGCTGAGCGACTGAACAACAGCAACATCATGTATTATAGTTGGGAAATAACAGTTGAGGTTCTTTTTTTTTTTTTTTAACAAATGGAAGTCCAGTTTTTCCAATACCATTTGTTGAAAAGACTGTCTCTTTTCTCATGAATTATCTGGGAACCTCTATTGAGATTAAATTGGATGTATACGTATAGGTCTATTTCTAAACTTTATTTTGGTCAATAAGTCAATAAGCATAATCTATCCTTATATCAATAGCACACTGTCTTGTTTACTGTATGTATTTATAGTTAGTCGTAACATCAGGTCATGTGAATCCAGTTTTTTCTTCTTTCGTAAAATTGTTTTGGCTACTCTAGGTTTTCTGGAATCAGCTTGTCAATTCTGCTATTTTGGTTGGGCTTGCATTTAATTGGTAGGCCATTTTTACCAAAAATTATAGCAATACTGAGTCTTTCAATCCACAAATATGGTTTATCTTCCATTCATTTAGGTCTTCTTTAATTTCTGTCTGAGGTTTTGTGGCTTTTAGTGTTGTATGCTAAAATTTTCAATTTATCCTTAAAATTTTCTTTTTTTTTTTCATTTCAAACTTTTCAAAGTTTATAGGAACACAGTTGAAGTTTTTTAGATTGACCTTGTGTTTTACAGCTTTTGTTTGACTCAACTATTCATACTAGTAGTTTTTTTTGTAGACTTTTGGGGACTTCCTACATCTCCACATGGATACTTACTGCATTATATAATGTTGATCATAAGTGCTGAGAGGGCCTTTTCTTTTATCTTATGGAAAAAGCATTTACTCTTTCATCATTAAGTATAATAATACCTATAGGTTTCATATGTTTCTATTGTGTTTTTTGGTGTTATTTTCAGCTTTGTTTCCCTTACTATTTTTCTTTCTACTTGGTTTGGATTCAATTTTAATTCCTCTTCTTTCTATTTTTTTAGTATCTTAAAGTGGAAGATTTAAGCTGTTCCTTTCTGACTTTTTTTTCTTTCTAATACAAGTGTTTAATGTTACAAATTTTCTCAGAACACTGATTTTTGTAAGGTCCAACAAGTTTTAATATACTGTGTTTTCATTTTTATTCCATTCAATGTAGTTTCTAATTTTCCTTATAACCCATAGATTCTTGGGTTCTCATTGACCCATAGATTCTTTAGAAGAGTGTTGTTTCCTTTCCATGGGTTAAAGGTTCATCATGTCTTTCTCTTGTTGCTTCCTAGTTTAATTCCATTATGATTGGAAAACATACATTTTGTGACTTCTTTTAAGTTAGTTGAAATTTGGTATATGGCTTAGAACATGGTCTACATTGGGAATATCCTTACTAACTTTATTTTTACTGGAGGACACTTGATTTACAGTGTTGTGTTAGTTTCAGGGGTACAGCAAAGTGAATCAGTTATACATATACATATACCCTCTCCTGTTTAGATTCTCTTTCCATATATGCCATCACAGAGTGCTGAGCAGAGCTTCCTGTGCTGTACCGTACGTCCTTATTAGTTACCTGTTTTATGTGTAGTGGTGGGTATGCTGCTGCTGCTGCTGCTGCTAAGTCGCCTCAGTCGTGTCCGACTCTGTGCGACCCCATAGACAGCAGCCCACCAGGCTCTGCCATCCCTGGGATTCTCCAGGCAAGAACACTGGAGTGGGTTGCCATTTCCTTCTCCAAGGCATGAAAGTGAAAAGTGAAAGTGAAGTCGCTCAGTTGTGTCCAACTCTTAGCAACCCCATGAACTGCAGCCTAGTAGTGGGTATACATCAGTCCAAACCTCCCAATATATCCCTCTCCCTCTTTTTCCTCTGGTAACATAAGTTTGTTTTCGCCATCTGTGACTCTACCTCTGTTTTCTAATTAAGTTCATTAATACCCTTTTTTTAATTAAAATAAGATACGATTCCACATAAAAGCAATATCATACGATACTCGTCTTTCTGTATCTGACTGCTCAGTATGACAGTCTCTGGGTCCTTTCATGTTGGTGCATTATTTCACTCTTTTTTATGACTGAGTAATATTCCTTATTAATTTTTTATCTACTTATTGATTACTGAATGAGAAATGTTGAAGTCTCCAACTATAATTTTGATTTGTCTGCATCTTCTTTTTTACTTCTTTCATTTTTTGTTATATGTATTTTCAGCATTTGTTTTTGGGTACATGTTATGAGTTCAATTATGTCTCCCCAAAAGTTATGTTGAAATCCTAACCCCTAGCACCTGTGGACATGACCTTATTTGTAAATAGGGTCTTTGCAATTGTAATGAAGTTAAGGTCATTGAGGTGGGCCTAATTTCAGTATGCCTGGTGTTTCCATAAGAAGATGAAAATATTATGGTAAGACAAATGGCAAAGGAGAGAACAGCACACAGTGATGGAAATAGAAATTGGGAGTTATGTTGCTGCAAGGGAAAGAGTACCTGAGGCCACAAGAAGCTGGACGAGATCAAGGAGGATCCTCCGTTAGAAGCTTCCAAGAGAACGTGGCTCTGCCAATACTTTATTTGAACATCGAACCTCCAGAACTGTGAGACAGTGAATTTCTATTCGTTTAAGTCACCCAGTTTGTGGTACTCCATCATAGGAGCCCTAGGAAACTAAGATAGCGCATACACATTTCAGATTGCTGTGCTTTCTTCATAAACTCTTCATGTAGTGTCTCCCATCACACCTGTGATAGTCCATGTCCTGAAGTCTGCCTTTTCTGATATTTATATAGACATGACAGTGTTTTTTTTGTTGTTGTTGTTATTACTTATAGTATCTTTTTCTATCATTTTAAAAAACCTGTCTATGACTTTATTTTTTTTTAATTCCTTTATTTGTGGGCAATATATAATACAATCTTGCTTTTATAGCCATTCTAATAACTTCTACATTTTAGTTGGGGTGTTGAAACCATTTACATTTAATGTAAATTTTTGTATAGTCAGTTTAAAGGTATTTTCTTTCCACCTGTTTTTTATCCCTTATATCAGTTCTTTCTGTCTTATCTCCTTTTATCTGTTTTCTTTCAGATTGGGTTGTTTTATGATTCTAGTTTATCTTCACTGTGGCTTGTTATAATACCTTTAAAAAAATTTAGTGGTTTCTTTGTGGTTTGAAATATGCATCTTTAGCTTGTGATTTCTTTCAGAGGGAATTATTCCATGTGTAGCTAAAGTTTAGGTTTGTCTGTGGCAAGAATTGAGTTCAGGAGCCTCTCGTCACCATTTTGGACCAGATTTTAATGGTCCTAGTTGTTCTTTAAGTGTATATATGAGTCTATCTGTGAATAAATAAATTTTGTTATAACAGCATTGAGCCTCTGGAATGTTTGTCATTTTCATAATTACTTTGTTTTTTAGTTGACCTTGGATTGTTAAGATTTGGGGGGGCTTCTTCCAGGTATTTAGCTTAACACCGGCATTGGACTATCAGATTATTTTAATTGATTTACATGCCTTTCTCAAACAGATAAATAACTATACTGAAAATCACTTAATATGAACTATAGCTGAATAATATAGAACTGTGAAGATGGTGCTATTAAATCTACCAGTGTGAGCCTTTGAAATTATTTAGATTCAGTTAAGTACAATAAGTAAAATGGAATACTTTCTTTTACCCAGGATATGTTTATTAAATTGAAATCATATAGTGGGTATATTGGAGAAGGCAATGGCACCCCACTCCAGTACTCTTGGCTGGAAAATCCCATGGACGGAGAAACCTAGTAGGCTGCAGTCCATGGGGTGGCTAAGAGTCGGACACGACTGAGCGACTTCACTTTCACTTTTCACTTTCATGCATTGGAGAAGGAAATGGCAACCCATTACAGTGTTCTTGCCTGGAGAATCCTGGGGACGGGGTAGCCTCGTGGGCTGCCGTCTCTGGGGTCGCACAGAGTCGGACACGACTGAAGTGACTAAGCATCAGCAGCAGCAGTGGGTATATGTTTAATGTTACTTGGAAGAGAGCTTGTTTTCAAGGGATTAAAAAATCCTCTGGTATGCAAAAACAAAAAAGTACTAATGTGTTAACTTTAAAAGCCATAGTAGTTTGCCAATAAAATTTTTTCTCTGCAATATTAAATTAAATGTAGAGTTGTGAAGATAAGTGCCAAGCCATTTCAGCCATGTATAACATGTGATGAAACACCCTGGAAACTAATGTTGGGTTAAAATGCTTGTCAGTCTGTCTGTTATATTCATCTTTTAGGTAAAAGGGCTGCTAAAACTGACACAAAATTGTTGTTCCATCCCCGAATGGTGGCAACATTGCTTACATGATATAGGCTGTTCTTTTATTTTCTTCTCCTTGTTAGGTGGGAAAGGAAGGCAGGTGGTAGAGATGCACAGAATTCATTGGCTTCTTTAAAAAGTTTTACCAACACAAGGAATTAAAGGCTTTCATTTGGGTTCGTAGATATGGATATATAAATACAAAAAAATTAGGAGAAAAGTAAAAACACAGCATTCTAAAGCAACCATACCCCAATGAAGTTAATTTTTAAAAAAAGGAAAGTAAAGCAATAAACTTTGATGACAATGCTTATTTTTATGTGTTCATGTTTTTAAAAAAAGCAATTTTGCCAAGTGTTTTTTCAGTGTCCCCAACACAAAATATTCATCCCTCTCCCCCATTTGTGAAACCTTCTGCTAAATATCCACTGTATTATATGTGTATGCCTGCTCAGTTGCTCAGTCATGTCCCACTCTTTGTGACTCCACGGACTGCAGCCCACTAGGCTCCTCTGTTAATGGGACTTCTCAGGCAAGAATACTGGAGTAGTTGTCATTTCCTACTCCAGAGGATCTTCCCGATTCAGGGATCGAACCCAGGTGTCTGCTTCTCTTCCACTGACAGGCAAATTCTTTACCACTGAGCCACATGTGAAGCCCAAACACATACATATTATAGCTAAGAGTAAAGTATAAATCACTTTTTTTTTTCCAAAAGAGCATTTACTCTAAAAGTCCCATGAAAGGATTCCAATGGTGCTATAGATTCAGCACCAACACTTTCATTAATCCACATAACTCAAATTATTCTAGGATTTAATAGTCAGTCTAGTTAGAATTGGCTCTGAATCTTGCCTCAGCTATTGATAGTCATTTAACTTCTTCCAAACTCATTATTTTCATCTGTAAATTGGGATTGCTAATGGTTTTGTATATTAAGGCGTTGTTATAAATATAGTAAGATAATATATCTAAGACTCTTAGATTCTTCACTTATATCCAATAAACAGTTGCATTGTCATCAGAATAGCCCCTTTAATCTATTTATCGGAGTTATTTTGTACAATCTTCTCAAAACAAATAGTTATTCTCTAACCAGGAATGACCATCTTTTATGATGTCACATTTCCTAATAGTCCATCCTCTTTCATCCTCTTGAATTTGAATTATTTTTGTTTAATTTGTTCATGAATATAAATTACCTTATACATAATTAACATTTTTTTTATTTAACCAGACATTTCTGTAACATATTGGATGCATATGATATTGAGTTCAACCATTTTGTTATTTTTTCCTGCTGTCACTTTGTAATTGCTCTTATTCGATATCTACAGGCCTGTCCTACTTCCACAATAAATTAATACATAACCTCTTGCTTGTAAAGTCGTAAAAGTAAAGTTGCTCATTCATGTCCAACTCTTTGCAACCTACCAGGCTCCTCTGTCCATGGGATTTTCCAGGCAATAGTACTAGAGTGGATTGCCATTTCCTTCTCCAGGAGATCTTCCCGACCCAGGAATCAAACCCTGGTCTCCCACATTGTAGACAGACACTTAACCATCTGAACCACCAGGGACATCCATGTTGCCACTAAACAGTGGCAAAGTCCTGCCTGACTCTTGGCGACCCTACGGACTAGCCCGCCAGGCTCCTCTGTCCTTTGGATTCTCCAAAGTCCTGCCTGACTCTTGGCGACCATACGGACTAGCCCGCCAGGCTCCTCTGTTCCTTCGGTTCTGCAGGCAAGAACTTTGGAGTGGGTTGCCTTGCCCACCTCCAGGGGAATCTTCCGGATGCAGGGATCGACCCTGCCTTTTTAATCCCCTTCTACACATGGACATCACCAGATGGTCAACCGAAATCAGATTGATTATATTCTTTGCAGCCAAAGATGGAGAAGCTCTATACAGTCAACAAAGACAAGACTGGGAGCTGACTGTGGCTCAGATCATGAGCTCCTTATTGCCAAATTCAGACTTAAATTGAAGAAAGTGGGCAACACCACTAGACCATTCAGGTATGACCTAAATCAAATCCCTTATGATTATACAGTGGAAGTGAGAAATAGATTTAAGGGTCTAGATCTGATAGATAGAGTGCATGATGAACTATGGAATGAGGTTTGTGACATTGTACAGGAGACAGGGATCAAGACCATCCCCATGGAAAAGAAATGCAAAAAGGCAAAATGGCTATCTGGAGAGGGCTTACAAATAGCTGTGAAAAGAAGAGAGGCGAAAAGCAAAGAAGAAAAGGAAAGATATAAGCATCTGAATGCAGAGTTCCAAAGAATAGCAAGAAAAGAAGAAAGCCTTCTTTAGCGATCAGTGCAAAGAAATAGAGGAAAAGAACAGAAAGGGAAAGACCAGAGATCTCTTCAAGAAAATTAGAGATACCAAGGGAACATCTCATGCAAAGATGGGCTCGATAAAGGAGAGAAATGGTCTGGACCTAACAGAAGCAGAAGATATTAAGAAGAGGTGGCAAGAATACACGGAAGAACTGTACAAAAAAGATCTTCATGACCCAGATAATCATGATGATGTGATGACTAATCTAGAGCCAGACATCTTGGAATGTGAAGTCAAGTGGGCCTTAGAAAGCATCACTATATCTGAATGCAGAGTTCCAAAGAATAGCAAGGAGAGATAAGAAAGCCTTCTTCAGCGATCAATGCAAAGAAATAGAGGATAAGAACAGACTTGGAAAAACTAGAGATCTCTTCAAGAAAATTAGAGATACCAAGGGAACATTTCATGCAAAGATGGGCTCAATAAAAGGAAACCACAATAACAGATAATTAATCAAACTGTCAAAGTGATTAGATAACTAATTAAACTGATCACTACAGTCTTGTCTAACTGAAACTAAGAACCATGCCCTGTGGCCACCGAAGATGGACGGGTCATTGTGGAGAGTTCTGACAAAACTTGGTCCCCTGGAGAAGGGAATGGCAAACCACTTCAGTATTCTTGCCCTGAGAACCCAATGAAAAGTATGAAAAAGCAAAATGATAGGACACTGAAAACTGAACTCCTTGGGTCTGTAGGTGCCCAACATGCTACTGGAGAAGAGTGAAGAAATAACTCCAGAAAGAATGAAGAGACAAAGCCACAGTGAAAACAATACCCAGTTGTGGATGTGACTTATGATGGAAGTAAACTCCAATGCTGTAAAGAAAAATATTGCATAGGAACCTGGAATGCTAGCTCCATGAATCAAGGTAAATTGGAAGTGGTCAAACAGGTGATGGCAAGGGTGAACATTGACATTTTAGGAATCAGTTAACTAAATTAGACTGTAATGGGTGAAATGAACTCAAATGACCATTATATCTGCTATCGTGGGGAAGAATCCCTTAGAAGAAATTGAGTAGCCATCATAGTTAATGAAAGAGGCAAAATGTGTTAGAGGGGTGCAATCTCAAAAATGACAGAATGATCTCTGCTCATTTCCAAGGTAAACCATTCAATATCACAGTAATCCAAGTCTATGCCCCAACCACTAATGCAGAAGAAGCTGAACTGGAACAGTTCTATGAAGACCTACAAGACCTTTTAGAACTAACACCCAAAATAGATATACTTTTCATCATAGGTTCAGTTCAGTTCAGTCGCTCAGTCATGTCCGGCTCTTGCCACCCCATGAT
>SJXQ01012450.1:314918-502413 GCA_006408695.1 Aepyceros melampus | reverse complement strand
TGACTCATTGGAAAAGACTCTGATGCTGGGAAGGATTGGGGGCAGGAGGAGAAAGGGACGACCGAGGATGAGATGGCTGGATGGCATCACGGACCTGATGGACGTGAGTCTGAGTGAACTCCGGGAGTTGGTGATGGACAGGGAGGCCTGGCGTGCTGCGATTCATGGGGTCGCAAAGAGTCGGACACGACTGAGCGACTGAACTGAACTGAAGTGATTGGCAGGCAGGTTGTTTACCATCAGTGCCACCGCGGAAGCCTTGTGTCTCCTAGATTTCTGTTAATTTTGAACTCGGTTATCAGAGTACTTATTATCTTCATTATTAAAATAGGGATGCCTAGCTCACATGTACTGTGAGAATGCATAATAATATTCTATAAAATATAAAATGTAGCCTGGGGATTATTAATTAGATAACTTCAGGTGCGATTTCCTAAAAATTTTAAAATCAAAAATTTAGAGTGTATGAACATTACACTGTTTTCTTTTTACAACTGACTTTTACTAGTGATCAGATGAAAGAGTCTGTATTGGGTGGTTGTAGGGGTCTTTGAATCCAATACTCTTTGCTTTTACTTAATATAGTACTAGATGATTGTCGGAGAAGGCGATGGCGCCCCACTCCTGTACTCTTGTTTGGAAAATCTCATGGATGGAGGGGCCTGGTAGGCTGCCGTCAGTCCATGGGGTCGCTCAGAGTCGGACACGACTGAGCGACTTCCCTTTCACTTTTCACTTTCATGCATTGGAGAAGGAAATGGCAACCCACTCCAGTGTTCTTGCTTGGAGAATCCCAGGGGCGGGGGAGCCTGATGGGCTGCCGTCTATGGGGTCGCACAGAGTCAGACAGGACTGAAGCAACTTAGCAGTAGCAGCAGCAGCAGCAGGCGATTTTAACTTGCTTGACATTTCATATTCTTTTCACAGTAAAATTTAGAGGCCCTTTGGATTTTTGAAAGATAACTCTGTTTTATATCATGTTCTTGAAGTAGGGTAATGCAGTGTTGGGGTTTCTGTGTACTATTAGGCTTCTGACTAATAATGCACAATATTGCTATTCCATTAAATGATTGTGATGCTTAATTACATTCTCTCCTAATAGACATTAATTTCATTAGGCTTTTTTAATGTTTTTTTTTCTTAAATATTCTTGACCAAATAACTGAAAATAGCAATAGTTATTGCAAATAACATACTGTATGCCAAACACTGAGCTGGCTACTTTATATGCAGTATTTTTGGATCTCTAATAATTAGGAAAATTACTTCTCAGAAATGGTAATGAAATTGTTTTGTCATGATATGCTTAAAAACCTGAATTAGAAAGTTTTGCTTCACATTTATTATTCTGAAAGGTATCAGACAAGAAAAATAGAATACTTATGAATCTGTCAATTTTGCTATTTGTCAAATTAATAATATATTCTATGGGTAGTGGAATTTGTTTTGTTTTGCTATTTATACATTTTCAAGATTTCTGGTATTCTTTTTTCCTTTCATTTGCCTTTTCCTATTTTAATCCAAGTTCTTAATTTGCATTTTTTAAATGTAAATACTTAATGCTGGTATTCCTGAACCTCTAAATCGTTCCGTTTTATTTTAACCACTTTTTCATCTTGTTGTGATTAAGGTTCTGTTATTATTTTGTAGATTTAAAAAATAACCCAAACAATGACTCTGAATCAACCTAGAGTGTGGGATGGGGAGGGAGATGGGAGGGAGATTCAAAAGGGAGTAGATATATGTATATCTATGGCTGATTCATGTTGAGGTTTGACAGAAAACAAAAAAATTCTGTAAAGCTATTATTCTTCAATTAAAAAATAAATATATATATATAGTTATATGGTTCTATTTGTTAGCTTTTTGTAGTGTTTAAAATTATTTTTTGTGTCCTAGGACTATTTATATTTACCTGGTTATGAATTTGAGTTATACCTCTGTAATCAATGCTTATTTTTTATTGATTTTTTCCAAGAAGTTATGACCATTTCAAATGACCAGTATTTTTGTTCTTCCTTTAATCGATTTGCTGATTTTGAAAAATAATCTGGTCAAGCTTTTACAGTTAAATTGTACAGAGAGCGTTTTGTAGGCTGATAATACTAGATATCTTCCAGAATTGTCCTCCGTTTGTTACTCTTAATATACTGTATAAGTAAGAGGAGCCATCAGCATTTACTTTAGTTCTTTTGCAGAGATGAATAAACATCTTGAAATGCTGATTTAGACAGTGTTTTAAAAATGCTCTGATGCACTTTGGTGTATCACTGACTCTTTCTTAGTTAAATGTTTCACAGCATTATAACATAGTTGAATTCAGCTCATCTTTTAAAGCAGTTGTCAGAAAAATATGGGCCAGCATGGTAGAATGTATTAGCTCAATACATTGTCTCCATTTTATTATGAAGCTGCTGAGGAAGCTGTGATATACAGCACTGTCATTACAGATCTATTGTTAGGACGGTTCCACAGTCTTCTTTGCACTGCCATTAATTTATAGCAGTAAACAATATGTAGCCTTCCAACTGCAGCAAAGCAGAATCTTTTAATGAGGTGGATGTTATTACCACAATAAATCAGCGCTTTCGCGTAATGTATAATTCAATGTGTGTATTCCCACTGTAACTTCTCTGAGTAAGCTGATAGTGTATCATTGTCATTGCACAGCTCCACTGGTCTTATTTTTTTTTTTAACCTTCTTTTATTTGGGGACTTCTTTTTTATATGTTTGCAAATAAATGTGGTATGTCTTGATAGCTGTCCTGTAGCAGGCTTCAGAAACCAACTGTAACAATAACAGCCAGAATCAATACTGTGGGTTCTACCTATATGGATCTCTGCACAGTGCCATTTTTTTTTCAAATGCTAGTGAAATCAATCCTAATTGGTTTTAGCATTATATTCAAGAAACGTGATTCTATAACTATTGATTTTGGGGGTGTACTCATTTGGAGAGTAATAAAAATTGGAGCAGATAAAGTGAATACTTAATATGCTGCAGAATCATACAAACAGAGCATTGATTTTATTTTTAATTCACATAATTTGTCTTCCAGTGATTTTATTTCTTCCTTCTTTCCTTTTGCATGGCTCAGTCTTCAGGGACAACAATGAAAATACATTTAAAGGCATTCCAAATTGGTTCTGTAACAAAGATTTCTTGGAGTCGGTTCCATTTTTAACTGGCATAAATTTAGTAAATAGACTTAATTCTTTTGTACAGAAACTAATGCTTTAAAAATGCCTTTTTAAATTGGTATACTGTGATACTGATTTAAAATAATAATCACCTAAAGGTTTTTTTTAATTTTGCTTGTTAAGTAAAAAAATGGCTTAAAATAAAATGTCAATTAAAACTGTCCTATTGAAAGAGAATGAAAGGTACGAGCAATAAATTGCAGTTTTGAAAAGATAGTTAACAGTTTGAAAAAGATGGCCAAAATGATCATTTAAAATGTTGCTTAAAATTACTTTTTAACATGAAAAGCAGTTTTAAAACTCATTTAACTTTTTTTCATTTTCAATAGAATATTTCTGAATACATGTATTTTAAAACCAGTATTTTAAATTTCAGCTTAATATTTCTCCCATAAATGGTCAGATATTTTCTTTCTCATATAAATGAGGAGTTGCTAATTGATAGATTTTTATTAAAGAAAGTAATCTTGCATGTTTTTTGGAGTATTGGTATTTATATTTTACATAAAGAATAGAGATTTTCTGGAGATAGGATTATTTTATGAGAATGAACTGTTTCTTCTTCTCTAAGGCCTTAAGCCCCTTTGTGAATCTGAAAATCTCTTTGTGTCTTCCTGAAGAAGATGTACACGTGCCTGATCACACAAAATTTTGCATTTTGCCTTCTGTTTAGTGGAGTTCATGTATTCCCTGAATTACAACAGCAACCATAATGATACCAGCTAGCACTTCTTAAGCTCTTATCTTGTGCCAGTCAATATTCTGAGGGCTTATAGGCTATTGTTTTATTCAGACTTTACCCCTGTGCTAAAAGATTACCTTAAAAATAATAACATTCATTGAATATTGTCAGGCATGGTTTGTCCCTCTATGTACTTAGTCATTTTATTTTCCGAAACAACCTTCTTACTGGGTACCATTATTACTCCAGTAAGCACGTACTCTTCATCACTTGGCCATACTGCTTTGGGGACCTTGGCTATAATGTATTGTTTTCCAGTACAAGCTCATATTCTGTCTGATATCTATTTGTATTACATATTTAAAAAAAATTTCATACAGACATGTTTTTATCTTCTGAATTCCTGGATTTAGTAGAAAATCCTAGATTTTCATTTAATCTCTTTTTCATGCAGTACCCTTTCTTGCACTTCTCCCCACCCCCTACCTCCTCAAATTTTGTTCCATCTTCTCAGCATCTGTGATATGTTAATCCCTTAGCGTCAAGATTCTGTTTCTGGTTGTTGCTTCTGATGAATTAAGTAGGATTTTAGAGGTGCTTTCCAAAGTATCATACAGCTACTACTCACTTCATGTAATTATCTTCGTGAAAATGCTTGTTCTGGGCTGATTAAAGACTTATTAAAATGAAACCAACTTACTGAGAAATGACAGGTTTCTCCCTTCACTTATTTGTATATATTTAATGTGCATTGAAAGTTAAATTTACGTTGCCATCCACTCTGTGACTGTAACACTGCTTTAAATGGTATGTATTTTTAGTTCACTTTCACACTTGCTAATAGAATATTTGAAAAGATAAAGAAATAAGGACAATTACATTTATGTGGGTTGTTTTTTTTTTTTTTCTCCTCCCTATTGGCAGCCAATAGGAGCTTTGAATCCAAAAAGAGCAGCATTCTTTGCAGAGCGTTATGAGTCCTGGGAAGATGATCAAGTTCCGAAGTTCCACTATGGTACTCATTACTCAACGGCAAGTTTTGTTCTTGCATGGCTGCTAAGAATAGTAAGTTCGATTTGAATAATAAACCATGGATAAGTAAATTCAATGTTGTGGAGAATATGCATTGATTAAAAATCATTAGCATCGTTTTTGAAGGGTGAAATTTTTTTCAGTGATTGAAGCTCTCATTGTATAAATATCCCTGTATCCCATTTGGTCTGTATTGTACAACATGTTACTGTAGAATGGCCATAAAAATGTATCACCTGGAATTGCATGAATTTTCCCTTAAATTTGCCTCTTCAAATGGTTGATAACTTACCAGACTCTGAATTGCAATATATGTTATTTTCAAATGTAATCTTTAAAATAAAAACTAAGATTCCCTTAACACAGACATATATTCATATATCTTGAAAACTTCAGTTGCCCCAAGTGGAAAAAGTGTGTGTGTAAGTTACACCAAGATCTGCTGTGTATTGATAACATATTGGTTAAGCCAGAAGTGTTTCAGTAAAATTGGAAGGTGATTCATCTACAAGAAAGTAATTTCTTTGGGAAAGCATTAGCAGCACATCATTAATTTAAGCTTGTTAGAAGGGTACAGGCAGACATAAATCCTAGAGGTAATTTATAGTGCTTAGCTAATTTCGAGCAATTATCCACTAATATGTGTTTAAGTGTTCTTTAACTATGAGGAGGCTTTTAAATCTTCCAAACATTTTTCTTTTCTTAATCATAAATTAAATATTGAGCCATAACAATAGGAAAATTATATATTGGACTATTTCTTTGCACTTTGAAGAAAAATGCAGTCTTAGTTTATGTCTGAATGTTATTAACAAATTGTTCTTGGAAAGGAAAGGAGTCTGAAAAATACTGAAAATACCAAATTTTGGAAATACTTCTTCTGAAACAATTTGAGAACCTTAATGTAATAGTTTAGGTATAATTCTCAGTCTATGCCTAGGACATAATTCTAGCTAATGTCTATTTATCATAACGTATTTAAATATAAAGATTTATAAAACCACATTTTTATACATGAGGAAACATATGCATATGGAGTTTTTAAATTGCTTATTTTTTTAGGAACCCTTCACAACTTATTTCCTAAATTTACAAGGAGGGAAATTTGATCATGCAGATCGAACTTTTTCCTCAATTTCCAGAGCTTGGCGAAACAGTCAACGTGATACGTCGGATATTAAGGTACAAAAATGTTTCATTTTACAATTGTTATTTCCAGTGTGTTTCTTGCTGAATGAATTTCTCTCTTGCAGTACAGCCTTATTTACTAAAGATGAGCGTCAAAGGATGAGACCTTAGTTAAATGGTCCAGAACTACTGTAAACGATTTCTCTCTGTCTATCTCCTGTTTTTGTCGTCTGAATGTCTCCTTTTTCTCTCTAATTGTGGAACAGTTGTTTTCCTTCCTTCTTGGAATCTTTTTTAAAGGAAGAATATAGTAGTAGGTATGTAAGGCAGCATGCTCAGTGGAATTCCAAAATCAATGAATAAAATTAATACAGTCAGAAAAATACTGTGAGAAAGATCTCAGACTCTTAACATATTTCATTTGACTTCAGCAATTTCCTGTCTCTGTTCTTAAGGTAATCATATTTTACCTGCTGCTGGTTCTAAATGCATACCTGACTCTGCTTGGTATAGAATTGCATTTGTTATATACAGGAAATGAGTTCCTCTATCTATATGTATGTTCAGTACTATAAAAAGATCAAAAACTCGGCACAGTTGCTAATATAACACTTATTTTTGCTTCTAACCTCAGAAGTACTGTATTTTATTTTCGTGATATAGTGTTCTTTCTGAAAGATACTGTGTAGATGCAGTTGAGTAAAATGAGGTTTGTCTAGAGTTGTGAAGTTCCTTATGGTGTCATAAAGAACTGACTTTTATATAAATAATTATGTGTATAATTATGAGATAAGTAATGTGAGAAATATTTGGGTTTAAAGAAGAAAAGTTGCATTACTTATGTTTATGTTACTATAGGAACTTTTAAAAATTTCATTGAAGAGATAATTTCATCTTACTTTTAGGTGTGTTACGTTACAGCCTATAAAAATGTGTTCGCATACTGTATCTTACTGTAGAGTATAACATTTGTTTATATCCAAGGTACTTTATTGAAGAAGATTTCATCATATGCAGAAATAATCTTTTATAATGGAACATCTATAGGAATTTTTGATATCACAAATAATATACTCTGAAATACTCTTGAAATTATATATCATATTCCTCAAGAACCATTAATGGATAACTAGATAATTATCAATGGATAATTAGATAGCAATTAATCAGAATGGTTAACAGATTTAATAACTGTTTCTACTTCTAACCTCAAAGCTGTCATTACTGAGCTCTTTGAGACATAATAAGAGTACATATGAAAACATTGATAAGACTGACTTTCTGTTATCAAACTGAAGACTTAACAAAAAATTTTTCTAAATTTTTAAATTCCCTCTTTTTTTTTTTTTAACATCTCATGACCAAATTATAACCTCATACTTAAGTTTGGTAATAGAAATGTAAAAAAGAATGAAATCATAAATTTGAATTCTACTCCACAACAGAGGTAGTGGATATTTTCAAATTTCTCCCTCTCTGTAGTAGACATTCCTACTTAATGCTTTTTTGGAAAGGAGATACGTAATCAATATTTGTAGTTTCATTGTCTCTTTTTCTAAATCTTGGCCTTTTTCTCTGATGTTTCTTTAATTAGTGCATGTCTGGTTCCATTTTTCCAAAGATTTTCTTTAAAATACCTCACTTGTAATAAAAAATAAATCCACACAAAACAACTATAGCATTAAAAAACAAGTCCCCCCAAACCATATGAACTTTACCCTTCTCTTTCCTTATTTTTCTCCTTACTCTTCTTTCTTCACAAATAATTACTCAAATCCATTTTGCTTCTGTTTGAATGTCCCAGCAGACTTTGATAAAAACAGCCCCAATTACTAGAAAACTACTAGAATTTCAGTTCTTGCTATTGTGCTACTGGACTTTTAGCTTCCTAGCCTAGTTATATCAGTTCAGTTCAGTCGCTCAGTCGTGTCCGACTCCTTGCGACCCCATGAATCACAGTACGCCAGGCCTCCCTGTCCATCACCAACTCCCAGAGTTCACTCAGACTCATGTCCATTGAGTCCATGATACCATCCAGCCATCTCATCCTCGGTCGTCCCTTTCTCCTCCTGCCCCCAATCCCTCCCAGCATCAGGGTCTTTTCCAATGAGTCAACTCTTCGCATAAGGTGGCCAGAAGTACTGAGCTTCAGCCTAGTTATATAGGGCATCTAAATAAAGAAGTAGAGTACAAGGTTAAGGGAAAAGTTCCATTGCTTTTTTTTTTTTAATGTGTACCATTTATTTTTTCAAGTATTTGCTGAATTTATCATTTGCTTCTGTTTTATATTGTGGTTTTTTATCCATGGAGCATGTGGGATCTTAACTGCCCAACCAGGGATCAAACCCACACCCCCTGCTTTGGGAAAGTTTTAACCACTGGACCACCAGGGGAATCCTGGGAAAAGTTTTTTAAAAAGTAGAATTAAAAATTCCAAGTGTCAAGTTGATGGGAGCCTGGTTAGAAATACTGTTTTATTTTGAACTACCATGTCCTTATGTTCAGATGCACAGGAATTTTCTTTAGGACTGCCTTGGGTGAAACCCTAGGGTGAAACTTGCTCTTCTAACCAATATGTATATTTTCCTAATTTTCTTTTCTTTTCTTTTTTTTTTATATCATAAAATATCTGTGAGGTAGATAGGACATTGACAAATTACTCCATTTTCTATATTGATAACCAGATAATTTGGACCCTACAACTAGGTATACTTTCACATGTAATACTTTGTAAAGTATACAACGTATGGTTCAGTTCAGTCGCTCAGTCATGTGCGACTCTTTGCGACCCCATGAATCGCAGCACGCCAGGCCTCCCTGTCCATCACCAACTCCCGGAGTTCACTCAGACTCACGTCCATCAGGTCAGTGATGCCATCCAGCCATCTCATCCTCTGTCGTCCCCTTTTCCTCCTGCCCCCAATCCCTCCCAGCATCAGAGTCTTTTTCAATGAGTCAACTCTTTGCATGAGGTGGCCAGAGTACTGGAGTTTCAGCTTTAGCATCATTCCTTCCAGAGAACACCCAGGGCTGATCTTTAGAATGGACCAGTTGAATCTCCTTGCAGTCTAAGGGACTCTCAAGTAGTTTTACTGAAAAATAAAGGCTACTCCTAAGAAATAAAGATTCAAATACTCCTTTTTATTTCAGAGAAGAAAGAGACATTATTAGATTTTACTAAAGCAATCTTTCACTTTTAGCATGTTTTACCATTTTAGAATTGGGGGTATCTTTTGTATTTCTTGGAGAAGGAAATGGCAACCCACTCCAGTATTCTTGCCTGGAGAATCCCATGATGGAGGACCTTGGGGGGCTACAGTCCACGGGTCACAAAGAGTCAGACACGACTGAGCAACTTCATTTCACTTTGTATTTCTATGTATCATTGGTGGATCCATTTCAGATCTGACCCTCAATAATACTTTTTATCTCATTTAGATAAAAAGTTTGGAAGTGTTGATCAGTTTTCTAGGCTTACCACACTGTCCAATAGTAATGTAACGTCAACCATAATTATGATCACATATATAATTTTAGATTTTCTTGTAGTCACATGTTAAAAAGTCAACAGGACCATGTGAAATTGATTTTAAGAATATATTCAACGTGATAAACCCAAAATATTTTTATTTCAACATGTAATCAATATAAAATTATTAATTAGATATTTTGCAATCTTTTTTTTTATACTACATCTTCTTTGAGATTGGGTGTGTGTTTTATATTCACAACAGGTCTGTCCTTGGACTAACCATATTTCAAGTGTTTAATGGCCACTATAGTTAGTGGCTTCTCCATTGGGCAGTGCAAACTTATGGCATTGTTTCAGCATCACACTGAGAGATAGCTTTCTGCATGTAGAAGGAAGATTTCCTTCATCGTCTTTGAGCAATGATGTTTCTGATGGTGTACTCCGTCTCAATATGAACTGACAGGTAGTAGCATTAGTAGCTAGTCTTGAGGACTGAAATAGAAAGTGCTAAAATTGGTTTGGAGAATCATCTCTGGCATAAATAATAATTTAAAATCTCCCAGCAAGAGCTTGTGTTTCAAGTCTTAAAAAAACACTTAAGTTTAGAAACTGAGGTGCAAAATAGATTACTGTCTTCAGCCTGAACCATTATGACCAGATTTTGTGGAGCAACTAAGACTCATAAAGCTTGCATGAATTTCATAAGGCAATCACATCTAAACATTTAGGCATAAAGCTAAGCTTTTCTAGGTAGTTCATTGCCACTGATTTCCCTCCCTCTCTCCAGGCAGCATACTCATTTCAGGCACTTTTAGTGTCAGTAGATTTAATGTAATGATTAAATCCATCTGACTTCCTGCAGTTTGAAATCTTTTTCTTCCCTCCTATAGAAATGATTGACAAATCATGGCTGGAAAGTGGAAGGAGTCATAAATGTCACTTAGGTTCATTGTTTCAGAGTGGGAACAGGAAGATTAAATGGAGGTTATTGGTGACACTTTTCTAGAAGCTCAGAATTTAGTACCAAAATATATCTTAAAATAACCTGTGCTAAAAGTTAACAGTGGAATAGAAGTCTGGTGGAATCCTAAGACAGCATTTATGTTTCAAGTTTTTATTTTGAAGTTTATGCCCCGGTTGTGATACAGCACCAAATGAGACAGAGCTGCCTTCAGGAAACTTTTGCACTAAAGGGAGGGCTGACAATAAGAGCATTCCAGCAATTCAGTGTGATAAAGGCTCTGGGCTTCATGGAGATGAGATGGGAAGTGAGGAGAAGGGAGAGGAAAGAGGAAATCCACGGCTGTGATGAGGTGCCTAATAAGCTGTGGTAAAGAGGTTGGACTTTATCCCAGGTAGCAAGGGAATGCTGGAAAGCCTCAAGCAGAAGGGCTGTGGTGGTTTGGGTGATCCTGTGGTGGGTGTTTGAACGTGTATTACGCCATGAGCAGCAGTGGAAGCTGTAAGTGAGCTGTTAAAGTAATGGGGTGAAAGGCCGTGGAGGCTTAACTCAAGTCACGGCAATGTTACGAGAGAAATGTGGGTGGATTTGAGACGTATTTAAAAGGTGAGAACTGTTAGGATTTGATGACTGATTTTGTCTCCTAAGGTGAGAGAGAAATTAAGTCTGACTTGGACATGTATGTAGAGAGTTTAGTTTGGAAGTAGTTCCCTAACTACTAGGTCCCTACCTTCAGTCAGAAAACTTCCCATGACAGGTGAATTCAACTACTCCCAAAGAGATTTAGGTAAGCCAGTATTTATTGATAATTTCATCATATAAAAATATGTATGATAGTACAGAGCTTTTGGGATTAAAAGAATAAAATAAATGGTTCTTTATGTCACATATCTCCAGGTGAGAACACAGATACACATAAAACTATGTTTTAATACAAGCTAGAGAGTTATAAGTACTATAATAAGATATAAACAGAATGGAATTAATTCTTCCTGGAAGAAGTGGGCTGTGATGACTTCAGAGGGTAAGTGGTATTTGAGGTGTATCTGAAAGGTTGTGAGAGAGTCTTCTGTCTCCCAGATTCACATCTCTGGCATGTTCCTTTCTCCTGATACCTGACATGCTCCGCAGCATCGCCCTCTCATGTTTAACACCTTCAGAACCAAATTCCTGGTCTTCATTCCCTTAACCCCGCTCTTCTCAGCCTCCCCTTCTTAGTGAATGGTTTCCAGTTGTGAGTAAAAGCTAAAGTCTTTACAGGGTAAGACCCTACAGTGGCTCCCCCTCGCCTCCAAAGTCCTGTTACCCCCTGACCACTTGGGACCATGTGCCCCTCGTCCACTCTATTTTAGCCAAATAGGCCCTTCTAGCTACTCCTCACAAACTCCACCTCAGAGCGCTTGCTTTTTGTTTCACCTGAAAACCCCCTGCAGATACCCTTATGGATGAATTTTTTCAGCCATGTCAAGTCTTTGCTCAGGTATCACCTTCTTAGGAAAGCCTGCTCTGTCCTCTTTATTTAAAAGTATGTCCCTCATCCTGTGCAGCTTAACTCACTTCTCGGCGCTGTGTTTCTTGAGTCACTCACTGTCTGATATGCATGTCCTTACTGTTTATTATTTATATCTTATCCTACTGGAATACTAGCTCCCTAAGAGCACGAATTTGGACTGTTTGCTCATTGGTTTATCACTAGTGCTTAAAACCATGCCTGGAATATAGTAGGCCCTAAATTAAAGATTTATTAAATTAATGCTTTGATAAAGAGTATTCTGAGCAAGGAAATGACACAAACAAAATTCAGAGAAAATACTTAGCACATTGGGGATGCTTGTTTGTCTGCTGATTGGTCTTATGTCCCTAGTACGTAGGGACCACAGAAAGGGAAAAACACTGAAAGGCAATTGTGATCTGATATGGCAATGGCACCCACTCCAGTACTCTTGCCTGGAAAATCCCACGGATGGGGGAGCCTGGTAGGCTGCAATCCATGGGGTCGCTAAGAGTTGGACACGACTGAGCGACTTCACTTTCACTTTCATGCACTAGAGAGGGAAATGGCAACCCACTCCAGTGTTCTTGCCTGGAGAATCCCAGGGACGGGGGAGCCTGGTGGGCTTCCGTCTATGGGGTCGCACAGAGTTGGACACGACTGAAGTGACTTAGCAGCAGCAACAGCAGCATGAAGGCCCTCAAGGATATGAAGATACTTTTCAGTTCTCAGTCCATGTGATCTCTGGCAAGCTACTCAACTCTACCACTGGAGTGCAAGACTATATGTATACAGATTTTGTTCCTATAACATTTCATTTATTAAACAGATTGCAGTTTCTTGACCCCTGGGCTATATTTTCCTATCCCTTACTTTAGCCTATGAAGATTCATTTACTATTTTGTACTACTTGGCTCTATTATAAAAAGAAAGTGCTTTGGAAGCAGTATGGAAAGTAGATCCATGGAATGGGATAAACGGATGAGAACTTACAGATGGGGAGAGATATTAAAGGCTATGACAGTTAAAGGTAAAGACGATAAGAGCCTCAACTTGTTGAAGAGTTAAGGAGATGAATTCAGGGGATGAGTTAAAAGTAATTCACCAGGGTTTGGCACCTGGTTGACTGTTAAGGGATGGGAAGGCATAAAGATGATTCTTTAGACTGGGTGCCTAGATAAATAATTATTCTATGAATTATAGTGAAGCTGGTGCATAGATCGAATGTGTGAATTCAGTTTTTGACACATAGATATATTTTTGGAATAACCAGAACACTATCACCTAGTTCAGAATAGTGTCACATGCCTGTAGGAGAAGAAGAAATATTAGGTGATGCTTATCTTGAACTCCTCAAAACAATTGTCTAGTCTCTTGATCTCCACTTAGCTTCCTGCCATCTTCCAAGCCCACTCAAATCAAGCTTTCTTCTCCACCACGTTACCAACATCAGTCTTTCAGAATCATTGATGAACAGCCTTGTTGTTGTTCAGTTGCTCAGTTGTGTCTGACTCTTTGTGGCCCCTTGGACTACAGCACTCCAGGCTTTCCTGTCCTTCACCATCTCCCAGAGCTTGCTGAAACTTATGTCCATTGAGTCGGTGATGCCATCCAAACATCTCGTCCTCTGTCGTCCCCTTCTCCTCCTACCTTCAATCTTTCCCAGCATCAGGGTCTTTTCCAGTGAGTCAGCTCTTTGCATCAGGTGGCCCAAGTATTGAAGAGCTTTATCAGTTCTTCCAATGAATATTCAGGGTTCATTTCCTTTAGGATTGCCTGGCTTGATCCTTGCTGTCCAAGGGACTCTCCAGAGTCTTCTCCAGCACCACAGTTTGAAGGCATCAGTGCTTTGGTGCTCTGTCTTCTTTGTTGTTCAGCTTTCACATCCATACATGACTACTAGAAAAACCGTAGCTTTGACTGTGCAGACCTTTGTCAGCAAAGTAATGTGTCTGCTTTTTAATACTCTGTCTAGGTTTGTCATAACTTTTGTTCCAAAGAGCCAGCATCATTTAATTTCACGGTTGCAGTCACTGCCTTGTGGTTTTGGAGCCCAAGAAGATAAAGTCTGTTGCTATTTCCATTGTTTCACCATCTCTTTGCCTGAAGTGGAACTGGATGCCATGATCTTCGTTTTTTGAATGTTGAGTTTTAAGCCAGCTTTTTCACTCTCCTCTTTCACCCTCACCAAGAGGCTCTTTATTTCTTCTCTTGCTTTCTGCCATTTGGGTGGTGTCATCTGCATCTCTGAGGTTATTGATATTCTCCCGGTAATCTTTACATGTTATCAGATGCAGATTTTCAGTTCTCGTGGTATTTGATTTGTCAGCGTTATTGACACAACTAATTGATTCATCTTCCTTGTAACATTTCCTCTGCTTGGTGAAGGAGCCACCTGCCTTCTCTTGACCATCTTCTTTTCTCCGTCTCCTTTACTGGATTATCTTGTTTTCACACTGTAAATTACTGGAGTACCTTTGTCTTGTCTGTAGATCTCTTTTGTGTCCACATTTGCTCCCTGGGTGATCACACCTCGCCTCTCAGCTCTCCCTTGAATTCTAGAGCTGTGTATCTAGTTCCCTGTAAGCTATGTGTATCTTTATAGATGTTTTAAACTGAACATGTCCAATATCAAACTCTATACTGTCCTCTCCACCCTGAAGAAAAAGTCCCGTTTAATACCCGCATTTGCTATCCCAGTGAAAGATAGCACTGTTTACCCAGTTTGCTCAGCCCTTTAGAAACCTTGGAATCTTTGTTCCTCCCCGACACACACACGCCTCATTACTCATCTAATCAGCCTGCAGAATGTGTCTAGAACCTGACCTGTATCACCACGTCCATCACTAGGACCCTCGCGCAAGTGGCTGTAAATTCTCCCTTCACCTGCTCCCCATGTGGGATTTTCTCTATACAACAGCGAGAATAATCTTTTTGTTTTATAAGTCAGATCACATCCTGTGCTCACATCCATCCAGCGATCGCTTATCTAGCTTAGACCAGATTTCAGGTTCTTACCGTAGCCCTGTGTTGTTCAGTGGCTTCATTGATGACTCATGTCTTTTTACCCTACTGTAGCCTCACTTGCCTTTGTTGTGGTTCCTCTTCAAAAATGCCAAGCCTACTCCTTTTTTTAAATATAAATTTATTTATTTTAATTGGAGGCTAATCACTTTACAATATTGTATTGATTTTGCCATACATCAACATGAATCCACCACGAGTGTACACGTGTTCCCTGTCCTGAACCTCCCGTCCCACCTCCCTTCCCCCAAGCCTACTCCTGTTTTGGTGGCTTTGCATGTAATGTTCTCTCTGCCACAACCACTTTTCCCATTTATTTATTTATTTTTCATTCAGGTCTCTGCTCAAATGTCACCTCCTCAGAGTGGACTTGCCTGAACTCTCTCTCTAAAATAACACCGCCCAACCACCATTATTTTCTATCCCTTTATCTTGCCTTTTTTTTTTTAATATAATGCTTGCCACCATTTGACATGAACATACATTAGTTTGTTTATTTCATGTCTCCACAGCTAGAGCTCTGTGAAGGTGGGGACTTTCTGTTTTGTTCACTTGGTAACCTCAGCATTTAGAACAATGCCTTGCATTTAGTTAGAAATCAATAAGTACTGGTTGAATGAATGAATGAGTAGATATAAATATATCAGGAAAAGAGGCATCAGTGAAAAAGCCTGGAATAGATAGGTCATTTGAGGAGAAAATGGAGAGTGTCTGGCCATTTCCACCAGAAGGGCACAGCAAAATCCAATGGGTAGGTACTTCGCTGGGGCTCCTGACATCTCATATTGTAGGATGGGTTTATCTCTGCACAGGAGAACTGGTAGCTGAATATCATCTGCTGACCAATAGCTGTTAATACTCCAGTTTCCTACAGTTTTACAATTAAGACACACTGAGTTTTTACTCACATAGCTTTACAAAAGAAGTCCATAATAGCATCCTGCTACTGATTGTATCTTGGATATTCAGTTTAAAATTCTATCTTATAACTTTTGTGTATCATTAGTGATGAATACAAAATTTTGTTATGAAATCAGTAAGATCAGTACAGCATATTCCATACTTAAATAGAATGTGATTAAATCCTAGGAGTTTACTAAATAGTATTTTAAAAATAAATGGACATCAGTAATATTATACAGAATTGGTTTTAGCTTTAATAACCCTTAAAGGTATTAAATGTGTATCTGTTCATTAGAAGTAATAATACTAAATAGAAATGATCAGAAAATAGTTTTCTGTGTGTACTGTGAGATTTGTTAAACATGAGACCTTTGACTTGCCCTCCACTACTTCAGAAACCCCAGGGGCTGTGATCTGAAGATAAGTTAGGTTTTTTTTTTTCTCCTCTATCAGCATGTCTTCTACCATAATACATTCCACAGATGCTGATAGCATCAGCGTTAGAACCATTTATAAGAAAATGTTTGGCTACAGTTAGTAGAACATAGTTGCTGGATATGTATTTCTTGAAGTATTTGTTAAGAGAAAAAGCGTAATTAGGATGACTTGATAGTTTTATTTTCTTCATCTATTCTCCTATTTTCAAATAAACTTTTAAATAATTCAGAATTTTAATAATGCTAAAAGACAGTAAAATTAAAATCTTGCCCTTTTCTGTACATCCTTTGCACATTTCTGGCACACGTATCTCCCTCCCTCCTTCCCTTCCCTCTTGCTGTCTCTTCATTCTGCCCCTTCCTTCTCCCTCTCTCTGTCTCCCCTCTCTTTTTTCTTCCTTCTCTCTTCCCCTCTCCCTCTCTTTCTCTCTTCCTTCTCTGTTTTTTTTTGGCAGTCTCTCTCTTTCAATCTCTCACATCCACTTTAGAGTGAGCTCGAGCTGTCTGTCTTCTCTTGTAACAATGTAGAACACTCACACTCTAACTAAACTGTATTTGTGTTCATCCTTGTTTTTCTACATAACTTATAGATTTGTGGATTTAACCACATCTTTTTAACCCTTTTCTTTTTAATGCATCAGTAAGTTAAATGATATACCTGTGTACTGATATTTTTTTAGTATTGAACTTTGTACTCTTGTGTCTACAATGAACCATTTTTTTGTTGTTGTTATTCTTTGACAAAAAGTACTTGAGAAACCGAATATTTTTCTTCTTATGTTACTTACATACTGGGCAGAAAAAATTTTTTTAAAGCACTTAGAAAATGTTCCTATCTTCCTAAATTATAAAAATGTACACAGGTCAGCTGTAGTTTGTTTTTTGAATTAGTGATCTTATATTTTTGTTCAGTGGAAAAATATAAATTGTTCATTAATATTTTTTAGATACTGGTGTTAACTGTTTTCCCCCATACTTAAAGCAGTATGTCTGTATTTTATAACTTGCTCCAGAAAAGATTTACCGTGGACGTTCTATTTCCATCTTCTGGCATTCACTGCTTACCTATTATTTGCATCATTAATGTCCATTATCTCTCCCCAAATTACACTGTCCTGGAAGATAGGCATCTGAAACAGCAAAAGATACAGCGAAGATGTCCAGTCCAAAGCTGCAGGTGAAAAATGTGTTTGAAAGCAGAAAAGTGCTATAAAGTATTGAGAGTATTCATCATAAAATGAGGCATGTGAAGCTATGCTGTCATTATTAGTAAAAATAAATAAATCTGTTTTAAATGTGATGGCTATTTAGTAGGAACTACTTTCTCAAATACTTTTGTGGTCATATTTACTTTTACAAGTAAATATTGTTAAATTGCCCTTAGGATTATGTTAAATGCTTTTAAGAATGTCTGTCATCGTTGAGTTACCTGTTAGCAGGTCAAGTCTCTAATTTAGGATGGTATTGGGGCACATTAAAGATGATAATAATAATAGTAAGATCTTTTATGCTTGTAGAATTCGATATTATCTCATATTAGTCTCACAATAACCCTGTGCTTTAGAAGTGGCACTTGAGGTAACTAAGGCTGCCCTGGTGGCTCAGATGCTAAAGAATCTGCCAGCAGTGTGGGAGACACAGGTTTGATGCCTGGTTTGGGAAAATCCTCTGGAGAAGGGAATGGCAATCCACTCCAGTATACTTGCCAAGAGAATTCCATGGACACAGGAGCCTGGTGGGCTACAGTTCATGGGGTTGCAAAGAGTCAGACACTACTGAGTGACTACATTTTCAAGGGTTAGAAAAGGTAAATTAAAACCATGTGACCAGTAAGTTGAATAGACAATATATAATCTAAAATTTTGCTTTCACATCTTTTTTTTTTACCATCAGTATCCCCAAAGCAGTGACTTGTTAGGATTTCATATTTTAAGAAAAAGGAAAAAAAAATATTTTACTTTAGTTGTGAAGTAGCATCTTTATTCTTATTTCAGTTTTGATTACCTTATTTCTTTGGATTAAAAGACTAGTATTTGTCATGGTTGCCTGGGTATTATTGAAGTGATGGTTTTAATTCAATGGATAGAATTGCTGGCTATTAGAAGGCGAATCGTACAGCCTTGCTGCAGAGGCCATTCATATCAATGCGGATCGTACCTCAGTAAAGAAAACCAAACACATGTGTGGTCACAACCAATCCTTGCATTATGCCATGAAAGCCTGGGGATTTGTGATCAAAGCAATGGGCTTATCCTTAACTGTGGTATAACCTCTGGTTGAACCTTTCAAACTTTTATTTTAAGAGATGATACACTACGTTTTGACCATGTTACTTACCTCTTAAGACCTATCCACCTAATTAAGTGATAGAGATTAAAATTATTGTCAGCAAGTCAGAAGAAAATGTGAATTGTAAATACCTCTGTCTTCTGTCAGTGTTGTTTACTTATCATCTTCCACTGATGTTTTAAAGAATCGCTGAACATGTGTTTTTTATCCAGAGCTGAATGTTCTGTTCTGATGAATATAAAACATACTTCACTTTGTAAATGTACGTTAGAAGAATTAGAGAGACATAATCTTTGACTCTGTCACTAAATTTCATCTGTCAAAGGAGATAATTCTGAACTGTAATATTTAGTGTTATTTCAAGGCATGGTTCTTAGAAAGATGCTTTTAGGATTTAGACGGAATTCTGCATGTAACTCTTGAATGTCATTACCATCCATAGTAAAATTTAGGCAGTATATATACTTACTTGTTTCTTTGGTTAGATGTTGGTGTACCTCAGTTGAGTTCAGCTGTTTATTTCCTATTACGAGGATTTTCAACTTTCATCAACTGATTTACTTTTGCAGATCTCCTTATAGTAAGATTATAATATGTTTTCAGTATATATACTTACCTTTTTACTTAATTGTCTTTAATTGATGGTGTCTTTTATACTATATTAGACACTTCATAATCTTTCTCTTCAGTTTTAATTTACTGGAAACATGTGTCCATTTTAAAATTATCTCCTGTTCCATGTATATAGTCCTCTCCAAACCAACTGAATAGTACTTCATTGATCATTGAAAACAAATGATATATGCATGTTTCAATCTCTGTACCTCTTCTTAAGATATTCTGCTTGTCAGAACTGTTCTTGTCTTTCCCCTCTGCTGTTTATCTTTGATTGGAACTACCATTCTTCAACAGGTTTTTACTAAATATCTAAATGTGCACTTACTCTGTCTAGGCTTTGGAGGTATAGCAAGACACATAAAGTCCTTAATCTCCTGGAGCTGTCAATTAGAGGGAGCAATATAGTTTGATGAGTGTTATATTATGAAAGTACAGAATGTTATGTTCTTCTCCCCAGAACTTTCTCTGACAACCCCAACTTCTAGGCATCCTTTTTTCTTTTGAATTTCAAGAAGGCTGTTTGTGTTTATAACCAGTTTACTCCCAATTAATATATCCTTTCACTGTTTAGGAATGTACATCTGTGATCTGTAGAGGGGAAGTAACACTTATGTCTCCATATCCCAGATCCTAACACACTTCTTTGTAGAGTAAAAATGAAGTGAATTTCTTTGTGATTGTGATTGCTATATAACACTTCATGTCTATCTAATGCTTATATCAAAGAATATCAAAGAATCAAGTAACGAGAACTTTAAAAAAGTTTTACTCTGCTCATAGTGAGTTCTATAATTTTGTTTCCTAGAAATAATTGTGAGTGAATATATTGGTACCTTTTTATTATTTAAATACAGTTGACTCTTGAACAACATAGGTTTGAACTGCATGTGTCTACTTATCTCTGGATTTTGGCTTCCCTGGTGGCTCAGAGGTTAAAGCGTCTGCCTCCAATGCGGGAGACCCGTGTTCGATCCCTGGGTTGGGAAGATCCTCTGGAGAAGGAAATGGCAATCCACTCCAGTATTCTTGCCTGGAGAATCCCATGGACTGAGAAGCCTAGTAGGTTACAGTCCATGGGGTCGCAAAGAGTCGGACACGACTGAGCGACCTCACCTCACCTCACCATAGTACTACCTTGTCCAAGATTGGTTGAATCCATGGATTCAGAACCATCTATGAAGGATACCCTGGAGAAGGAAATGGCAACCCACTCCAGTATTCTTGCCTGGAAAATCCCATGGACAGAGGAGCCTGTTGGACTATACTCCACGGGTAGCAAAGAGTCGGACATGACTGAGTGACTTCACTTTCACTATGAGGGATACAGAGGAACTGCAGATTGAAGTGCCAGTTTTTGACTGGGTGGAGGGTTGTTGTTGTTGTTCAGTTGCTAAGTCATGTCCCGCTTTTTGTGACCCCATGAACTGCTAAGCACGCCAGACTTCCCTGTCCTTCACTGTCTCCCTGAGTTTGCTCAGATTTGTGTATATTGAGTCAGTGATGCCATCCAACCATCTCATCCTCTGTCGCCCCGTTCTCCTCTTGCTCTCAGTCTTTGCCAGCATGAGGGTCTTTTCTGTGAGCCAGCTCTTCACATCTGGTGAACAAAGTACTGGAACTTCAGCACCAGACCTTCCAGTGAATATTCTGGGTTGATTTCCTTTAGGTTGGATCTCTTTGCCATCTAAAGGACTCTCAAGAGTCTTCTCCGACACCACAGTTCAAAAGCACCAATTTTTCAGCACTCAGCCTTCTTTATGGTCCAGCTCTCACATCCATACATGACTAATGGAAAAACTGTAGCTTTTACTATATGGGCTTGTGTCGGCAGGGTAATATCTCTGCTTTATAATACACTGTCTAGGTTTATCATAGCCATTCTTCCAAGGAGCAAGCATCTTTTAATTTAGTGGCTGCAGTCATTATCTGCATTGATTTTGGAGCCCAAAAAAATGAAATCTGACATTGTTTCCACATTTTCCCCATCTATTTGCCATGAAGTGATAGGACCGGATGCCATGATCTTCGTTTGTTTAATGTTGAGTTTTAAGCCAGCTTTTTCACTCTCCTGTTTCACCTTCGTCATGAATCTCTCTTTAGTTTCTCTTTACTTTCTGCCACTTGAATACCACGGTCATTAAAGTGGTATCATCTGCATATTTGAGGTTGTTGGTATTTCTCCCAGCTTGTGATTCATCCACCCTGGCATTTTGCATGATGTACTCTGCATATAAGTTAAATGTGTTTTCCAAGGATCAACTGTATAAATTTAAGTCCAGAACCACTAACTCAAGTATATAAGAAATGTCCTCATTTGAATTCAGATCTTCATATCTGGCTAGTGGGAAATTTATTCACAGTCTTAGATGCTTAGGACAAAGGCTCCTTTCCCAAGGCTTGAATGAAATACAGGCTTATGTGGTACCTAAAAAAATTGGCTTTCACGTCTTCAGTTCATCTTTTTCACTAGTAATATATCCTCATTGTCTAGGATGTATGGTCTTTTGGAAGCGGGCAGCTCTGCTGGTTATCCAAGCTTGAGTTAAATATTTGCTGATGCCAGAAGCCCTGGTGCCAAGTGACTAGCTTAGCTAAGCGCACCATCATGAAGCATGTGTGCAGGTGGGCAGATTGTTCTCTGTGTAAGGGGGCTTGACTGAAGGAAAGAAGAGAAGCCCAAATCTACCTATACTACACTCACCAAACTGAGTTCTCTTGTGACTGAATTAGCCCTGAAAGATTGCCTTTTTCCTAATTCATATAGAGGCACCATATGGACAAGCTGTAATCCTGATCACTACTTACCATCCCCTAAGGTTCCAGACTAGCCTCCCTATCCCCTCCCCTTCTCCTCTGGCTCACAGAACACTGACTACCAATTTTGAGAAACTTGGTTCCCTAATTCTGGGGAAAATCTCTCTTCTCCTTGATTTCTATCTTTTAAAAAATACTCACCCTTGACACTACTTCTCCTGGGCATTTTATATAGTCTCCTGTTAGCTTAGACTTTCACAAAAGACAGAAAAAAAAGGATGTTTCCAGGAGGCCTCTTCTCTGGATCCTGCAAATATTCTGGAAATGCCTGACAACTGTCTTGAAATTGGAAGGATGTATGCAGTGGGAGATTGAGGAGTAAAAAGTAAAGAAGCATAACACAGAATTCCCATCCCGATACATTTCAAGTGAAATATTAAGCCTAATTTTTATTTGACTTATATTTTTGTTTTTTGTTTAATCATTTGTTTTGTATTGGGGTATAGGCAGTTAACAAAAACTGTTGTGAAAGTTTCAGGTGAATAATGAAAGGGCTTAGCCATACACATACATGTATCCATTCCCTCTCAAAGCCCCCTCCCTTCCAGCCTGCCGCATAACAGCAAACAGGTTCCATTAATTTTTAATTGATAAAGTTTACAGTTTTAATTTTGAGCATCTTTATAGCATCCTTATTTGATGATTAAGTACAGAGGCTTTAATAACATAAATGTCAATCTAAATGTTTCTCTAATTTCCACATTTATCATAAATCAGCTGTATAACCTTGGGTGAATTGTAAGTTCTTTGAGCCTTAGTTGATTCTTTAAATGGCAGTGATACCTTACCTTGTAAAATTGTTGTGAAGATTAAATGTGATAAGTTGTGAAGTTTAAATGTGATGTTTATTAAGAGTTTATTTTAGTACTTGACTCATCTCATGCAGTAAATGTTATTTAGCTCAAACAAATTGAATATAGCTTTTTGTTGCATAAAATAGCACACATATGTCTTTTGTTAGGCTTACATGCATCATTTTGGAGAAGAAAATCTTAAAATTTTGGTATAATCACTGTATCATTTTATTTCAGATTAAACTTTTAATAGGGCTTGTCCTTTAAAAAATTTTTTGTTAAGTTTAAATGTTTTTCAAGTTAGTGATCATGTGGTTGTCAGGCATTTGGAGGACAGGGTCATTTCTACCCTGCTTAGTTAATTATTGTGATTGTAAACAAAGGATGTACAATTCAGTCAAGCAGCATTTCACATGGATGATGGAGGTGATAATAGCTTAATTCCTGCTGAATTTTTTTTCTTTGCTCTAGTGAATTCATACTGACCTTGTCCAAAATCTGATGACCTCCCTATTTTACTCAACCATTTGGAAAGCCAGGCTGCCATAGCTGGCCCTGAGGGGGTAGCTGAAAGACCACTGAGTCACTGACCCATGTCAAGACTGGATTTCAAGTCTGATCTGTAGGACCTCTGAAATAATTATACATGGAGCTTATTGTACTCAAAAACCTAACTGGTTGCATTTTTGTGCTTATTAAGTATCTTGTTAAAGTGTATTTTAAATGTCTTTATTTAAGTTGTATTTAATTTACTATTTCTCATGCAGGTCATTTTCTAGACTAATTATAAATTTTTATTTTTATCAGAGTTAGTACCTTCAAACTAAACTTGAATGTTTTGAAATGTGAGCAGAATGTATTATTACACCCTGGCTAACTTCATTGAATATCTTCCTGGTTCATGATGGACCAAAGCTTTTTAATGTTTATAAAGATCTTGGTTTTTTATGGCAAAAATTCCATATACCTAAACAAAAAAATCTGGTTTAAGCTATTGTTAATATTGTGGCATGTTAATCTCTGTTTATATGTTTTCTAACCTCAAATATTACTCAAATGTTGGTATTTTAAGGGCTTTGAGGTTATAAGAATTGTCATAAGGAAAGCATATGACCACCCAGTAAGGTGTTTTTTTAGGTTTGATGGGATGTGATCACTCAGCCTTGATAGAACTTTGTGACAGAGCTAGGATATGAAAACAGAAGGAAATTTCCTATGTTTATTTGGTTGTTCTGCATAATAGGAAATGCTTGGCTTTTTATAAATACCTTCAATTTTCTACAGTTTATAATATGACTTTGCCTTTTATTTTTATATAGGAGTTGATCCCTGAATTTTATTATCTCTCTGAGATGTTTGTCAACTTCAATAATTACAATCTTGGAGTGATGGATGATGGGACAGTAGTGTCAGATGTCGAACTTCCTCCTTGGGCCAAAACCTCAGAAGAATTTGTTCGCATAAACAGATTGGTAAGTTGGAACCATCTACTCTGTCTGTCATGAAACTTTTCTCAAACTGTATTCCATGTGTTGGTATAATCATTAACCCTTACTCTTCTGAACAAAACTGTAGTTGATAGGGACAACTGAAAGTGACATGATAGTTCATAAATCTCTACATATACTTTAAAATCTTATAGACTTGAAAGATATAATGGTTAGGATTTAGGCTACTTTTGCCTGGCAAATCCCATGGATGGAAGAGCCTGGTAGGCTGCAGTCCGTGGGGTCGCTAGGAGATGGACACGACTGAGTGACTTGACTTTCACTTTTCACTTTCATGCACTGGAGAAGGAAATGGCAACTCACTCCAGTGTTTTACCTGGAGAATCCCAGGGACGGGGGAGCCTGGTGGTCTGCCGTCTATAGGGTTGCACACAGTCGGACACGACTAAAGCGGCTTAGCAGCAGCAGGCTACTTTTATATGAATGTGATGATTCAAGATTATAAGTGAAAGTTACAAGTGAATTTCTTAGAGAATGCTATGCTTTTTCAAACATGAGTTTCTTGTACCATTAGAAGTACATAATTCTGTGTTCCACGTTAGAAGGCCATTGAGCATTTTGATAATGGAAAAAGATTTTCAAAATTTAACCTATATCTTATCTTTTAAAGGAAATTTCATGTAATATTTAGAATAGGGAAACTTTAAAATTTAAAACTGTGCTTATAAAACACTCTTAAGAATCCTCCAGTGGATTCTTTAATATCCCCTGTTTTATGGGTTCTAGATTATTCTATGAAAAACTAATATGATTTTTCCTTTTTGCCCTTAACTTTCATAAATGCTGGGAATTAGGAAGCTTTATTCTCAGTTTTTTAAAAGTAGTATGTTTATCATACTTCATACTAAAAATTGGAATGTGAATTTCATTGTGTTTTTAATTTACACCAAAACAAACATTTTTTGGGGGGGTACCACTAAGATGGGTGGCACTGAGGTGGGCATCAGAGGGCAGACACTGAAACCACAATCACAGAAAACTAACCAATCTCATCACATGGACCACAGCCCTGTCTAACTCAATGGAACTATGAGCAATGCCATGCAGGGCCACCCATCATGGATGGGTCATGGTGGAGAGGTCTGCCAAAATGTGGTCCACTGGAGAAGGAAATGGCAAACCACTTCAGTATTCTTGCCTTGAGAACCCCATGAACAGTATGAAAAGGCAAAAAGATACGACACTGAAAGATGAACTCCCCAGGTCAGTAGGTACCCAATATGCTACTGGAGATCTGTGGAGAAATAAAACCAGAAAAAATGAAGGCATGGAGCCAAAGCAAAAACTACACCCAGTTGTGTATGTGACTGGTGATGGAAGCAATGTCTGATGCTCAAAGAGCAATACTGCATAGGAACCTGGAACGTTAGGTCTATGAATCAAGGCAAATTGGAAGTGGTCAAACAGGAGACAGCAAGAGTGAATGTCGACATTGTAGGAACCAGCGAACTAAAATGGACTGGAATGGGTGAATTTAACTCAGATGACCATTATATCTACTACTGTGGGCAAGAATCCCTCAGAAGAAATGGAGTAGCCCACATTGTCAACGAAAGAGTCTAAAATGAAGTACTTGGATGCAGTCTCAAAAATGACAGAATGATCTCTGTTGTTTCCAAGGCGAACCATTCAATAGCACAGTAATCCAAGTCTATGCCTCAACCAGTAACGCTGAAGAAGCTGAAGTTGAATGGTTCTATGAAGACCTACAAGACCTTTTAGAACTAACACCCAAAAAAGATGTCCTTTTCATTATAGGGGACTGGAATGCAAAAGTAGGAAGTCAAGAAACACCTGGAGTAACAGGCAAATTTGGCCTTGAAATACAGAAAGAAGCAGGGCAAAGGCTAACAGAGTTTTGCCAAGAGAATGCACTGGTCATAGCAAATACCCACTTCCAACAACACAGCAGAAGACTCTACACGTGTGCATCACCAGAGAGTCAACACCGAAACCAGATTGATAATATTCTTTGCAGCCAAAGATGGAGAAGATCTATACAGTCAGCAAAAACAAGACCAGGAGCTGACTGTGGCTCAGATCATGAACTCCTTATTGACATTTTCAAACTTAAATTGAAGAAAGTAGGGAAAACCACTAGACCATTCAGGTATGACCTAAATCAAATCCCTTATGATTATACAGTGGAATTGAGAAATAGATTTAAGGGCCTAGATCTAATAGACAGAATGCCTGAAGAACAATGGATGGAGGTTCGTGACATTGTACGGGAGATAGTAATCAAGACCATCCCCAAGAAAAAGAAATGCAAAAGGACAGTGGCTGTCTGGGGAGGCCTTACAAATAGCTGTGAAAAGAAGAGAAGCAAAAAGCAAAGGAAAAAGGAAAGATATACCATTTGAATGCAGAGTTTCAAAGAATAGCAAGGAGAGATAAGAAAGCCTTCGTTAGTGATCAGTGCAAAGAAATAGAGGAAAAAAATATAATGAAAAAGACTAGAGATCTCTTCAATAAAACGAGAGATACCAAGGGAAGATTTCATGCAAACATGGGTTCAATATAGGACAGAAATGGTGTGGACCTAACAGAAGCAGAAGATATTAAGAAGAGGTGGCAAGATTACACAGAAGAACTGTACAAAAAAGATCTTCACGACCCAGATAATCACATGGTGTGATCACTCACCTAGAGCCAGACATCCTGGAATGTGAAGTCAAGAGGGCCTTAGAAAGCATCACTACAAACAAAGCTAGTGGAGGTGATGGAATTCCAGTTGAGCTATTTCAAATCCTCAAAGATGATGCTGTGAAAGTGCTGCCCTCAATATGCCAGCAAATTTGGAAAACTCAGCAGTGGCCACAGGACTGGAAAAGGTCCGTTTTCATTCCAGTCCCAAAGAAAGGCAATGCCAAAGAATGCTTAAACTACCACACAATTGCAGTTATCTCACATGCTAGTAAAGTAATTCTCGAAATTCTCCATGCCAGGCTTCTGCAATACGTGAACTGTAAACTTCCAGATGTTCAAGCTGGTTTTAGAAAAGGCAGAGGAACCAGAGATCAAATTGCCAACATCCGCTGGATCATCGAAAAAATGAGAGAGTTTCAGAAAAACATCTGTTTCTGCTTTCTTGACTATGGCAAAGCCTTTGACTGTGTGGATCACAGTAAACTGTGGAAAATTCTGAAAGAGATGTGAATACCAGGCCAACTGACCTGCCCCTTGAGAAATCTGTATGCAGGTCAGGAAGCAACAGACCTGGATGTGGAACAACTGACTGGTTCCAAATAGGAAAAGGAGTACGTCAAGGCTGTATATTGTCACCCTGCTTATTTAACTTCTATGCAGAGTACATCATGAGAAATGTTGGACTGGAAGAAACACAAGCTGGAATCAAGATTGCTGGGAAAAGTATCATCACCTCAGATATGCAGATGACACCACCCTTATGGCAGAAAGTGAAGAAGAACTAAAGAGCTTCTTAATGAAAGTGAAAGAGGAGAGTGAACAAGTGGGCTTAAAGCTCCACATTCAGAAAACGAAGATCATGGCATCTGGTCCCATCACTTCATGGCAAATAGATGGGGAAACAGTGGAAATAGTGGCTGACTTTATTTTGCCAGGCTCCAAAATCACTGCAGATGGTGACTGCAGCCATGAATTTAAAAGACGCTTACTCCCTGGAAGGAAAGTAATTACCAACCTAGACAGCATACTAAAGAGCAGAGATATTACTTTGCCAACAAAGGTCCGTCTAGTCAAAGGTATGGTTTTTCCAGTAGTCTTGTATGGATATGAGAGTTGGACTGTGAAGAAAGCTCAGCACCAAAAAATTTTGCTTTTAAACTGTGGTGTTGGAGAAGGCTCTTGAGAGTCCCTTGGACAGCAAGTAGATCCAACTAGTCCATCCTAAAGGAAATCAGTCCCTAGTGTTCATTGGAAAGACTGATGTCTAAGCTGAAGCTCCGATACTTTGGCTACCTGATGTGAAGAGCTGACTCATTTGAAACAATCCTGATGCTGGGAAAGATTGAGGGCAGGAGGAGAAGGGGACGACAGAGGATGAGATGGTTTGATGGCATCACCAACTCAATGGACATGAGTTTGGGTAAACTGTGGGAATTGGTGATGGACAGTGAGGCCTGGCGTGCTGTGGTCCAATGGGCTCGCGAAGAGTCAGACACGACTGAGCGACTGAAGTGAAGTGAACTGAAAACCAAAATCATTTCAGTTTTTTTTCTTGATACCTTTTCTTACTTTATCTACCAACAATTACATTTTAATCCTACATCCTAGATCCTATTTGTAATCTTGCTTTTATTGATATTTTAGATTTTATATATACTGGAAGCAATGCAGAAGGAGTGTAAAGAACATAGGCTTTGCATTAGACTAGTGTTCCTAATTCTGGATCACATTGCTGGTTATGGGACATTAGGAGTTTAACCTTTCTGAACGTTGGTTTACTCACTGAAGTTTGAAAATTATTTGTATAAAGCTACAATTATGTATGTAAACTACTGTGAGTTTTCTCTGGCTTATTGGAAACATTCAGTAAATAGCACCTAACATTATTCTATCACAGTCTTAAGGTACCTGTTGCATTTTGGTTTACCTCACACATTTTTCAAGATTTTCAAGTTACTATAATTAAAATGGAAGCCCAAGACAAAGCTTAGTTCTGAAAGATGTGGAAGGAATGTTAATTTTTTAAATGTGGCAACTATCATTGTGTGATTTTTTTTTTTTAACCCCCTTCAGCAGTGCATAGATGTCAATAAAAGGTACAGTGATTCTGTAGTTTTGAGGATGGGGGGTTGAGTTTGTTTTTGCTTACAATTATTTTCTACATTTCCAAAACACGTTTATTAAGTTTAATTGACATACCATAAAAGCCACCTTTTAAAAAGTTCTCAATTCAATGAGTTTTAGCAAATTTATAGGTTTGTGTAAGCATCAACACAATCAGCTCACATCACTCTAAAATGTTTCCTTCTATGTGTTTGCTCCCAATCCTAGTTCTAGGCAATCACTGATTCTGCCTCTATAGCTCTTCTGTTTTCTAGAAATCTTACACAAAGAGAAACCTGAGGCGTGTAGTCCTTTTGTCCCTGGCCCTCTTACTCAGCATGATGTTCTTGAGACTCATCCTGCTGTGCATATAGCAGCAGTTTCTTTGCCTTGCTGCATAGTATCCCTTTGTATATAAAATAACATTTTGTTTATTTACCAGCTTATAGATATTGGGTTTTTTCCAGTTTTAGGCTATTAAGAATATTTGCATATATCTTAGAGTTGATATCTGTTTTCATTTCTCTTGGATAGATTCCTAGGAGTTTTAATCCCTGAGTCATATGATAAGAATAGGGCTTCCCAGATGGTGCAATGATAAAGAATCTGCCTGCCAATGCAGGAGACGTGGGTTTGATCCCTGGGTCGGGAAGATTCCCTGGATTAGGAATGGCAACCTGTTCCAGTACACTTGCCTGGAAAATCCCATGGACGAGGAGCTTGGCAGACTACAGGCCATGGGGTCGCACAGAGTCAGACATGACTGACCGACCACATGCACGCATGATAGGTATATATTTACCATTTTGCATTCCCATCAACAGTATGTGAAGTTTCAGTTTGCCGTATCCTTGCAAATGTTTGTAACTGTCAGTCTTTTTTACTTTAGCTCTTCAGTGATTCATTGTGATTTTAATTTGTGTTTCAGTAATGACTGACGGTGTTGACCATCTTTTCACAGGCTTATTTTCTACTCATATATTTTTTGGTGCACTATCTATTCAAATCTTTTGCCTGTTTTTTAATTGTGTTGTATGTCTTATTATTTTGTTGTAAGACATCTTTATATATTCCCCATAAAAGTTCTTTTTCCAACATATGTTTTGCAGATCTTTTTCTCAAAGTTTGTGGCTTGTCTTTTGCTTTTTAATGGATTTTTTCTGAATCACCATTTTGAGTGAATGTTTTGTTAACTATTAGGTAGATATAAGATAAAATTTATATAATATTTGAAAGATATAAATAGTCATTCCCATTCTTGAGAAATATATCCCTTAGAAAAATTGAAATCATGTTGTGATCATTATTGAAACATTTTTTTCTCAATTTAAACTTTTAAGTCTCAAGGGAACCAGTTCTCTATTAACTCATTAATTCATCATTGCCATGTTTAGTATGGCTAAAAATACAAAGAAATTTGTCAAAGTATTTGCTTTAAAAAAGGTCTAAGAGGCAGAATCATTTGAATAAATTATATTTAAAACTCTTCAGTAATATTTTGACATTTAAGGAAATATGATTATATAAAGTAAGGTAAACTACTCTCCTGACAGTACCCTCACCCCTAGTCAGACTGCTCTCTCCTCAGAAAAACCAGGTCTATTTGGAACAAGTCTTCCAAGGACACGGAGGAAAAGAAGGTGGCAGCTTACCAAATTGTTTTTCATTAAAGTTTTGGTTTTACCTGCTCATCTTAGATATGATTATGAAATTTTATACAAAGTAGTGTGCAATAATACTAGTTGCACATTTATTACAACTTAAGTAAGTAAGTGTTAGTCATTCTGCCGTGTCTCTTTGAGACCACATGGGCTATAGCCTGCCAGACTCCTCTGTCTATGGGATTCTCCAGGCAAGAATACTGGAGTGGGTTGCCATTCCCTTCTCCAAGGAGATCTTCCCAACCTAGGGATTGAACCTTGGTTGCCTGCATGGCAGGGGGACTATTTACCGTCTGAGCTACCAAGGAAGCCTATTATAACTTATTACTGAATTATTAAACATTTTTCCCAGCGATTCCTCTTCCTGTGAACTTGACAGATGTCTTCATAGTTGAGGCTCTGAATAAGCTTATATTTATAACAGAGCTCATAAAAATTCACTGCAAATTAAATTCAAACATTTTATAGTACAATATTTACATCTCTGATAATTTTAACTCCTAATTAGGAAGGTACTTGATTTTTCTTACATGTGTCTTTATGAAAGAATTTAATAACTCATTCATTCTTTCAAAAATATTTATTTTGCACCTATGATGAACAAAGCTTTCCTACAGTGCAGTTCATATTGACTCGTTTTAAAGTTTTCTGTTGACTCTCTGTGACTAAACTGTTAGTACAGTGTTTTATGTGTGTGTTAGCATGCTATCACAGAAAGGTTTTATCCCCCTCCTCTTTGGGGTTTACCTCTTCAAGTCCACAGATTTTATGCAATGATTGTAGCTCATGAAATGCATACTACTTTGATCTGTGACCTTTCTGTGGTGCTAATCGGGTTCCTGATATCATTATACCTTACTCATTAATCATATTTCCTGCAACCCGTCAGGCAGCCAGACAGAGCAAGTCCCTGTTTTCAGCCCTCTGTTGGCAGGTTTCTGCTTTTCTGGATTATTACAGACGATACTTTGGCTTCTCATAGTCAGAGCCACATCAAGCTGTGTGTTACAATTAAAGTCAGATGGTCCTCAGGTTGAACAGGGATATAGTGTTCAGCTGTCTCTCTTCCTGGAACAGACCAGCACCAAGAACAGATGATCTATAGGACAGTGAATAACAACAGATCGCACAGGACTCCATTGGTAGCAGGGGCTCCCAGATTTAATTAACTGACATACTCATTTTAAGATACACAGCACGTCTTTTTTAAGTATTTGCTTGCCCAGATATTATCTCAAGGGAATAGAATATTTTTAGGAGCATGATTCTGATGTTGGACAGTAACCCTACATTTTCTCTTTTTTTTTGAAGACTCTAACTGCTACCTTACCTAACCATGTTACTCCTTAGAGCTTTCTGTAGGTAGTGAAGATCTAAATAAGAATTACTGAATTGGCTAACGTGTTGAATATATATACAGAATCCTGTGTATTTTAGAAGGAAAACCCTCAGAGATCTGATTATTCTTTCAGGTATATAAATTAAATTTTCTTTGTTCTAAAGAGTTAGAATCAGGGAAAAGCCAAAGCGGTCTTAACTACATCACAGAGAGTGGTCTGTGTTATTTAATATTACCTAGATCAGGAAAAAAAAAAATTCCAAATGCTGTTTCAGAAATATAAATGAGAAACAGGCCTTCATACTTTCAAATAATATAAAAATGTATGAGTTCAGACTGCTCATCATTTATCTCATGATATAATGTCAATGTTATGGACCTATATTACACTGCCTCTTAGAACCCTTGAGTTTTAAGTTGAATATGAGACATAAGACATAATAAGGAAACCATTTTCTCAGCAGTAATGTTACTTTAAAAGTTTTTGGAAGTTGGTGAAGTGGAGCATTTTGTTTTAGCTGCAGGATGTGTAGTTTATCCAAGTTATAATAGTAATTTGTTCATTTAACCAGTACTTACTAAGTTTCCTGTTTGTGGACCAGCACTGTCAGACTCAGTGAACCAGACAGATAGTATCTCTACTCTTTGGAGATTACTTCCTGTTTGATAACTTAGGTTGTTGAAACAGAAAGCTTTTCAAGGCTGAGAGGTGGCATGAATTTAATAAAGGACAACTCTATTGATGAATTGTACTCAGGTTACCAGTTAGAATCCCATTTACTTTTGTGTGTCTTCTATAGCTTCTGTCTTTCCTGCTGTGTCATAAAAGTGGCATGAGTTGTCACTTGCTTGAGAAGGTAAAGAAAAATAAAGTGAGTATGTTATCTTCTTTCCAATAAGATGTAGACACATTAAAAGTGATTTTTGTATTGTTTTCTAAGAGAAAAATTAAAATTTCATGTTTTATTTCACCACCTGCCTTGTCTTTTCCTATCTATGCTAAAATTTAAGTCTGTTGAGGGTAAACCTTCATAGATCTTATGTATGTGAATGAACTTGGTCAGTCTTTTCTAACTTTTAAGAGCACTGACTAGGGAACATTTTTTTAAAACAAAAAATGTTTTGTTTAAAAAACAAAATTTTTTTAAACAAACTTTTTAGAATACAGATTCTAGAAGCTAACTTTTTTTTTCATACTGTTCCTTTTCCAATTGCCTTTCATTTTCCACATTGATAAGGATGTGGCAAAGAATATAAGTTGTCAGAGCAATATAGTTTGTAACAATTATTCTCAACTTTGGGCATATCTTTTCCTCCACCTCCCTCATTGGATCTAAATCCTGGGAGGATGGGGACAGATTTTTATTAATAGTTTTTCAATCTAAAGCTATTATTGTTTGGTTTGACTTTAATCCTGTTATGTAATTTGCTGTTAAATGTAGTTCAGAAAGGACACCTAAATAAGTAGGAGGGGGGAGATGTGTTGATAGATTAATTCTCTCCTAATGTATTTATAAATCCACTATAGAATCCAGTCCAAGTTCCAATAGAATTGTTTTGTTTTGTTGGAATGTGAAAACTTGGTTGCAAAGGCCAAAGGACCAATTATAGCCAAAATCCTTTCTGAAAGCAAGATCAGATTTCAGAGGGACTTGTTTTACTATATGTCAATAGTTATTATACAGCTGTAGTAATTATGGAAAATTAGGAAAAGGAGACTAATAAAAGTGAACAGAGAACCCAGAAACGGACAAGGGCTATAAAGAAGTTTCATCTGTCATAGAGTTGGTATTACAGATCTGTGGGGAAAGGAAGGACTTGTCAACTTAGATGAGATAAATAGAAATTTTGTGTTGATTTCCAAGGGCTGCCATAACAAAGTAATGGAAATACTGGGTGGCTTAAAGAATAGGAATGTGTTGTCTCAGTTCTGGAGGCAAGAAGTCTGCAATCATAGTTCGGCAAGGTTGGTTCCTTCTGAGGGTTGTGGAGGAAGGATCAGATCTAGATCTCTTGCTGGCCTATATTTAGCTGTGTTCTCCTTACATCTCTAAACGTCGTCCTCCCTTTATGTGTGTATGTGTATCTAAATTTTCCCTTTTAATAAGGACTCCAGTTATATTGGATTAGGGATACACTTTACTCCAGTATGACCTCATCTTAACATAAATAATTACATGTGTAACGGCCCTATTTCCAAATAAGGTCACATTCTGAGTTACTCAGTTCAGTTCAGTCACGCAGTCGTGTCTGACTCTTTGAGATCCCATGAATTGCAGCACACCAGGCCTCCCTGTCCATCACCAACTCCCAGAGTTCACTCAAACTCATGTTCATCGAGTCGGTGATGCCATCCAGCCATCTCATCCTCTGTCATCCCCTCTCTTCCTGCCCCCAATCCCTCCCAGCATCAGGGTCTTTTCCAATGAGTCAACTCTTCGCATGAGGTGGCCAAAGTACTGGAGTTTCAGCTTTAGCATCATTCCTTTCAAAGAACACCCAGGACTGATCTCCTTTAGAATGGACTGGTTGCATCTCCTTGCAGTCCAAGGGACTCTCAAGAGTCTTATCCAACACCACAGTTCAAAAGCATCAATTCTTCAGTGCTCAGCTTTCTTCACAGTCTGACTCTCACATCCATCCATGACTACTGGAAAAACCGTAGCCTTGACTAGATGGAACTTTGTTGGCAAAGTAATGTCTCTGCTTTGAATATGCTATCTAGGTTGGTCATAACTTTTCTTCCAAGGAGTAAGCATCTTTTAATTTCATGGCTGCAACACCATCTGCAGTGATTTTGGAGCCCCAAAAAAAGTCTGACACTGTTTCCACTGTTTCCCCATCTATTTGCCATGAAGTGATGGGGCCAGATGCCATGATCTTCGTTTTCTGAATGTTGAGCCTTAAGTCAACTTTTTCACTCTCCTCTTTCACTTTCATCAAGAGGCTTTTTAGTTCTTCCTCACTTTCTGCCATAAGCGTGGTGTCATCTGCATATCTGCTGCTGCTGCTGCTAAGTGACTTCAGTCGTGTCCAACTCTGTGTGATCCCATAGACAGCAGCCCACCAGGCTCCCTCGTCCCTGGGATTCTCCAGGTAAGAACACTGGAGTGGGCTGCCATTTCCTTCTCCAATGCATGAAAGTGAAAGGTGAAAGCGAAGTCGCTCAGTCATGTCCGACTCTTAGCGACCCCATGGACTGCAGCCTACCAGGCTCCTCCATCCATAGGATTTTCCAGGCAAGAGTACTGGAGTGGGGTGTCATTGCCTTCTCCCCGCATATCTGAGGTTATTGATGTTTCTCCTGGCAATCTTGATTCCAGCTTGTGCTTCTTCCAGCCCAGCGTTTCTCATGATGTACTCTGCATAGAAGTCAAATAAGCAGGGTGACAATATATAGCCTAGATGTACTCGTTTTCCTATTTGGAAGCAGTTGATTGTTCCATATCCAGTTTTAACTGTTGCTTCCTGACCTGCATATAGGTTTCTCAAGAGGCAGGTAAGGTGGTCTGGTATTCCCATCTTTTTCAGAATTTTCCACAGTTTGTTGTGATCCATACAGTCAAAGGCTTTGGCATAGTCAATAAAGCAGAAATAGATGTTTTTTCTGGAACTCTCTTGCTTTTTTGATGATCCAGTGGATGTTGGCAATTTGATCTCTGGTTCCCCTGCCTTTTCTAAAACCAGCTTGAACATCTGGAAGTTCACGGTTCCCATATTGCTGAATCCTGCCTTGGAGAATTTTGACCATTACTTTACTAGCGTGTGAGATGAGTGCAATTGTGTGTTAGTTTGAGCATTCTTGGACTTGCCTTTCTTTGAGACTAGAATACAAACTGACCTTTTCTAGTCCTGTGGCCACTGCTGAGTTTTCCAAATTTGCTGGCATATTGAGTGCAGCACTTTCACAGCATCATCTTTCAGGATTTGAAATTGAAAGTTAGAATTTCAACAAATAAATTTTGGGGGATACTTTTCAACCCATAACAGATATTAATGTAGAAAAAAAGTTAGGACCTTATATCAAAAATGAAAATTAAAATATATTAAAGCTTTGCACCCCAAGGATTTGGAAGAGACACATGTACCACAATGTTCATTGCAGCACTGTTTACAATAGCTAGGACACAGAAGCAACCTAGATGTCCATCAGTAGATGAATGGATAGGAAATTGTGGTGCCTATACTCAATGGAATATTACTCAGCTATAGAAAGGAATGCATTTGAGTCAGTTCTAATGAGGTGGATGAAACTGGAGCCTATTACACTGAGCGAAGTTAAGTCAGAAAAAGAAAGACAAATACTGTGTATGAATGCACATATATGGAATTTAGAAAGATGTGCTGACGATCCTACATGCAGGGCAGCAAAGCAGACACAGAAGTAAAGAACAGACTTTTGGACTCAGTGGGAGAAGACAAGGGTGGGATGATTTGAGAGAATATCACTGAAATATGTACGTTACCATATGTAAAACAGATGACCAGAGCAAGTTTGATGCATGAACCAGGTCACCCTAAGGTGCTCTGGGACAACCCAGAGAGATAGAGTGAGGATGGAGATGGGAGGGCAGTTCAGGATTGGGGGACACATGTATACCCGTGGCCAATTCATGTTGATGTATGGCAAAAACCATCACAATATTGTAATTATCCTCCAATTAAAATAAATAAATTTAAAAATAAAATACATTGATGCTTTAAAATGAAATAATAATTAATAATTTAATAAAAAACAAAAAGTCAAAATTAGAAACTTTTAGAAATTAACACAAGAGGAATTCTTTGTGAACTTGAAACAATTGAAAGTTTTTCAAACAAGAACAAAATATGATCCATTGCATTAGTTGATTTTTGGATGTTAAAGCAACCTTGCGTTCCTTGAGTATATTACCTTTGGATGATATAAATTCTTTTGATGTATACTGCAATTTTTGTTGTTGATATATGCTGAGAAATTACTATTCGGGAAGACTTGCTAGTATTCATGAGGAACATTGAGATGTAGTTTTCTTATAATATGTTTTTATGATTCTAATATCAGGATTTATATTAGCCTCATAGAATGAGATAGCGCAAAGTGTTCCCTTTTCTATTTTCTGAAAGTCTTTGTAAGAGATTGCTATTATTTCTTCTTTACATGCTTGATTGGAGTCACCTATTGACATCATCTGGACATTAACTTGTATGTGTATGATGTGGAGATTTTAAATTACCAAATCATTTTCTAGTTGTTATAGTTTCATTCAGAGTCTTGAATTTTTTTCTTGAATCTATTTCAGTAGTTTGTGTCTTTCTAGGCATTTGGCCATTTGGCCTAAATTGTCTACTTTATTGTTATAAAGTTGTTCATCATATGCCTTATAATTTTTATTTTTAGAAGTTTGTTAGTAGTATTACCTCATTTATTCCTGATTTTTTTGTAGGTTTTTTTTTTTTTTCTTAATCAGTCCTGCTAACACTTTGTCAGTTTTATTGATCTTTTCTTATAACTTACATGTCATTTCATTATTTTTTTCTCTACTGTGTATCTTTTTTTCCTTTCATTGGATTTTCACTCTAATAATATTTTTTTTTCCTTTTGCTTGCTTTGAATTTGGTTTACTCGTTTACTAAATTCTTAATTTGAGAAAAAAGTGTGTTTTTACTTAAAAATTTTGTTTTGAAGTATAGTTAATTTGCAGTATTGTGTTAATTTCTGCTGTACAGAAAGGTGAGTGTGGGATGGATCCCTCATGGGTTTGATCTCTTGGTCAGGAGTATCCCCCGGAGAAAGTAATGGCAACCCACTCCAGTATTCTGGCCTGGGAAATTCCTTGGACAGAGGAGCCTGGGAGGCTACAGTCACAGGGTTGCAAAGAGTCAGACATAAATGAATGACTAAGCACATGAGCACACCTTATTTTCTATTATTGGCTCTCACAGTTACAAATTTCTTTATGTACTGTCTTTGCCACATCCCTAAGTTTTGATCTTTTATTTGCTTATTTTCATTCATCTCACAATATTTTATATTTTCTTGTGATTTCCTTTCTGACTCATCAGTTTTTCAGAAGTACACTGCTTAGTTAATAAATATTTGTGAATTTTCCAAATTTCCTTCTGTTTTTAATTTATAATTTAATCTTCCTGTGATCAGAGCATATACTTGTATGATTTCCGTTGTTTTAAGTGTATTGAGACTTGCTTTGTGATCTAGTATATTGTCTATATTAGAGAATTCTGCATTTGCTTTCAAGAAGAATGAGTATTCTGCCATTGAGGAGTATTCTATAGATGTCAGTTGATCAAATTTTTTATGTTTGTCTTTATACCTTTGCTTATTTTACCTATTTCTATAAATTTTTGCTAGTTCAATGTTGAAATTCCCAAATGTTATTTTCAGTACAGTTTTTTACTTCATGTATTTTTTTGGATCCTGTTGGGTCCACTGGAGAAGAGAATGGCAAACCACTTCAGTATTCTTGCCTTGAGAACCCCATGAACAGAATGAAAAGGCAAAATAATAGGATACTGAAAGAGGAACTCCCCAGGTCAGTAGGTGCCCAATATGCTACTGGAGATCAGTGGAGAAATAACTCCAGAAAGAATGAAGGGATGGAACCAAAGCAAAAACAATACCCAGTTGTGGATGTGACTCGTGATAGAACTAACGTTTGATGCTGTAAAGAGCGATATTGCATAGGGACTTGGAATGTCAGGTCCATGAATCAAGGCAATTTGGAAGTGGTCAAACAAGAGATGGCAAGAGTGAACGTTGATATTCTAGGAATCAGCAAACTAAAATGGACTGGAATGGGTGAATTTAACTCAGATGACCATTATATCTACTTCTGCGGACAGGAATCCCTCAGAAGAAATGGAGTAGCATCATGGTCAACAAAAGAGTCCGAGATGCAGTACTTGGATGCAATCTCAAAAACGACAGAATGATCTCTGTTCATTTCCAAGGCAAACCATTCAATATCACAGTTATCCAAGTCTGTGCCCCAACCAGTAACGCTGAAGAAGCTGAAGTTGAAAGCTTCTATGAAGAATAAAATTTATTCTCTCATGTTTTAGAAAGCAGAAGTACAAAATCAGTATTGTGCTCTCTTCAGGATAAAGGGAGGCCTCTTTCCTCACGTAGTCTTCTCCTCTTTTGTCTATAGTGAAATTTCTTTCCAGCTTCTTCTTATGAGGATGTGAAGTGAAAGTCACTCAGTTGTGTCCAACTCTTTGCAACCCCATCAACTATACAGTCCATGGACTTCTCCAGGCCAGAATACTGGAGTGAGTAGCCTTTCCCTTCTCTAGGGGATCTTCCCAACCTTATGTTCTTTAATTTTGGGTCTTTTTGTTTCTTTGTTCTTGCTTTTAAATTTCCTTTTATATTAGATATTTCTAGTCTATGATTTTGTTTCTTCATTAATTTGTTTTTAACTGTTTATTTTAGATATTTTCCTAGTCATTACTTTAAGGACAAAATGCATCTTAATCTATTGCAGTCTACTTCAGATTAATATTAGCTTAATGTCAGTAAATTGTAGTGATTGTTCTAGTTCAGCTGCATTTCTTCCCCCATACTTTGTGCTTTTGTCTTGTGTAGTACATGTGTCTCTCTCTCTCTCTCTCTCTATGTATATATATATATATATATATATTTTTATAAATCTACCCTGCAGTGTTAGAACTATTGCTTTTTGCAATCTTATCCCTCCAAAGAAGTTAAAGAGAAAAATGCCTATTAATTTTATTTACTACTCTACTTTAATAGAAATATTCCATAATGAACAGAAGAGTGCTTCTGATACCCACCATCATGCAGGAATGAGATAATTCTCATAAAAAAAAAAGGTCCAGGAAGTGAAGTTTATACTTTCAAATTCTAATGTTATGCAACATTTTCTTGAAAAGAAATCTTTTTATGAAATAGATTACACATTTCCCTGCCTCTTAAGCAGAGAATAGCTTTTTCTGGAATCAAGACTGTGACCGTGTTATTCACTCAGTTGTGCCCGACTCTTTGCAACCCCATGGACTGTAGCCCGCCAGACTCCTCTGTCCCTGGGATTTTTCTGAAGTACTCATGGTTAAACATTTGGGTGTTTTTTGTGATGTCCTAAAAAGTTGAGATACATAGAACATTTTGTTCTTTAGGTAAAACGACCCACATTTTTCTGCCTTGTTTTTTAGCCTCCTGTTAGCATTTTAGAGTTCTTACCTGTGTGGTCTGTTGTTTTAGTTTTTAAGGGTTTCCTTCTTCTTTTGCTCTATTATGTTGTTTTATGCATATGAGGCAAGGTAAAAGCTTGACCAGTGCCCCCATAACTCCCACTGTTAACATTAAACCAAATGGTATTGTAAAAGCGCATAACCTTATCCTCATCACCACGCTCTCAAAAAATGAAACAAAACCCTACGCAGCTTTTCTCTAAAACTCATCCTCCTTGAAATTTTTCATAAAAACATCCTACATACTACCCTGTGGTCTTTCTACAGCCCATTCTCAATCTGGTTTTGTACATGTGTGGCTTGTAGATCATTCTTCTCCTTACCCAGTGGACTTCCGGTGCCTTATGGAATATGAAATGCTGGCTTCAGGTATAAACTGTATCCTTTAGAGAAGTGTATTTTAAAGTGTGGCATATGGGAAACAGAATCAGCATCAGAATCCCCTGAGCTACAGGTAATAAATAAGGCGCAATTATCTATTCATTCATCAAATTCTTCTTGAGTACTTATTTTGTATTCTCCTAGTGGCTTACAGTTGGTTAAATGAAGAGAAGGTCTAAACCCTCATCCTAACCTCAAAACGGTGGGGAAAAGATGGACTTTATGATAAATGGTTTGGGCAAAACATATGAAAAAAAATAACTTCAGATTTTTCATATCAGAAACCAGGGATTAGATATCTAAATGTGAATTTAACAATGCTAGAAAAAAAAATTACTGAGTTTCTGTATTACCTGAGAGTGGGAAAAACTTTCCCAACTTTGACTGAAAATACAAAGTAAAAAAAGAACTGGTCACATTGAGTACCTAAACACTGAGAACTTTACATAGCAAAATGCATCAGAAGCAAAGTCAAAAGACAGCTAACAAACTGAATAAAAATATTTGAGATTGAAAACTTAGACAAATGGTAGTAAACCTCATTTATAGAGAAGTCCTAAAAATTATACAGAAATAAACCCAACAATCTAATAGAAAAGTGAGCAGCAATTCACAGAAAATAAATGTCAGTACCCTGTAAACATATGAAAAAAGTACTCAACCTCACTCAAAATAACAGAAATATAAATTGTACTGAAATACCATCTTCGTATTTCTTTTTGGTAAATTCCAAAAATTCACCCAGATGCTCTGTTGACAAGGTTGTGGGAAATGAGGCATTCTTCTCCCCTGCTGATGGCAATGCTAACGACACACTCCTAATGAAGGAAAGTTTGCTAGTATCTAACAAAATTACTCATTTACTCTTTGACCCAACTTTCAGGTATCCTTCCCAAAGTTACACTGACCAAATAAGAAATGTCTTATTCATGAGTGGAATCTATTTTCTTCAACAGTTTTGACTCTGAAACTATTAAACATTTTATATCACTTAAAAAATCAAAAAAGTGAAGATTCAGTTTCTGAAAATTGTAAATTAAGCAAATGGGTAATAGTGTTCATGTCCTTAAGATCAAGATTTTTAGTGAGAGGGAAAGGGGTTCAAATGTAAAATCAGTAAAAAATAGAAAAATGTTAGGAGCAGCCAGACAGTGGCATTCAGAGACTTCGTTTCATTCTTGTGCTGTGTGTGCTGTGCTTGGTCGCTTAGTCACGTCTGACTCTTTGCCGCCCTATGGATGGTATCCCGTGTCCATGGGGATTCTCCAGGCAAGAATACTGGATTGGATAGCCATGCTCTCCTCCAGGAGATCTTCTCAACCCAGGGATTGAACCCAGGCTCCTGCCTTGCAGGCAGATTCTTTACCAGCTAGCTGCCGTGAATATTTTAGTTGTTAACATGCACTAAGCAGATCTTGCAGGCTTCCCATGTAGCACAGTGGTAAAGAATCTGCCTCCCAATGCAGGAAAAGCAAGAGATGTGGGTTCGATTCCTGAATCTGGACGACCCCCTGGAGAAGGAAATGGCAATCCACTCCAGTGTTATTGGCTGGGAAATCCCATGGACAGAGGAGCTTGTTGGGCTACAGTTCATGAGTTTGCAAAGAATAAGACATGACCACACATGCACACACACAAGCAGATGTTCAAGTGATAGCATCACTTGAAGTAGAGCAAAATCATTTGTTGTAAAGAATTTAATTCATAGAAGCCAGCGTATTTTTTCATTCTGGCCAGCACTGTATGAGTTAGCCAAACTGTATGAGAATCCAAATACAAGCAACAGTCTCTATATGGTAATACTGATTTAGAAAGACAATTGGATGATCTCAATTAAATGAACAGTACTTTTTCAGTGCTTACATTCTTCTAGGTTCTGAGTTTACAGAGGTATTCAAAATAGACAAAGTCCCTCCCCTAGTGGAATGACACGTAAGTTCCAAAGGAATTCTCATTGGCCATGTTAGCCTGATGTCTCTATTTCCAACACAGAGATGGTGCCTTCTACAAGAATCATAATATTCATATTTATATTGTTGAACACCATCTTTTCTAGGTTTGTTTGGGGCACACTGCCAAATTCTTACTCTCTATGCTTCCGTTTTAGAATCTCTATATTGACCATCCCCTTACTGTTAACAGTTTCCTTAAACAAGGAACTGTCTTAAATTTGTTAATAACATCATATTTACATAAAAATTCATCACAATCACCATGTTTGGAATTTGGATTTTCTTCCATTATTACTTAGGATATTATTTTACAAATGCCTATTGTAATTTATTTAAGAGCAATTTTTCATAATTCTAATTTTTCATTAAATTCTTAAAGTACCTGATGCACTGACTTCAGAGTAAAAAAAGAGAGAGAGAAACCTCATGGTAACATCCTGAATGCCCAGAGCAGTTGATGTTCTCTAGAGGTTAGAAGTAAGGGGATAGAGAAGGGTGGAAGGAAAGGAAAGAGATTTTTTTTATAATACGGGGCAGGGGTGGGGGTAGGTTTAGAAAGTATCCGATTTACTTTTTCATTTTTAATCTTTGTGTAAATTATCACAGTAATGTGCAGTCTGGTACAGCTGGAAGTTATCATTTCTGCCAGGGACTGATGGTAATGGTTGGAGAAGTAAAAGTGAGACTGACGGGTTCACAACGTGAGACTGGAAGTGGAGTGTGCAGAGGAGCGTTGCTCGCCCGCTGCCGCTCATGAGCACCGTAGTGCTCTGCGGAGCTGGCAGGAGGTGCCTCCGGTCCCTCACGGCCTGTGTTCCTGGCACTGGGCCACGTCACCTGCAGTGGCAGTTTGTCTGAAAAGCAGCATCTCTGCTGAGATGGAGTGGGGGTGTTCTACCTATGGATACTTTCATGCAACTCTGCACAGCAATACCCGATAGATGACTGCTTACTGTGGTATTTACGTCTGTTTGATTTGCCAATAACTGTTGTATGTCCAACAAATTTTTTTTCCAGCTAGAAATTTTGTGTAAACCAGCAATATCCTTGGTCATGATAACCAGAAAATGACATTTTCCCCCAATAAAAGGAAAAGGATTGATTCATGCTTTTCCAGCATTACTTATTTTTTATGTTCTGGTTGATTCTTTTCACTGTATTTCAGAATTATCGTTAGAAAATAAACTTTAGATTGGATATCAAAGTATGTGCAATGCTAGGAAATAGTGAATAATTGTGTGAGTACTGTGTTAAAATGAACAAATATAGACCTTTTTTCTAATAATAGATACTCCAAATAAGTGTTAGGTTACTTTCTAAAAAGTAGATATTCTGACATTTTCAATTTTAAACAAAGGCAAATTTTAGTTAGCAGAGTGACTTTCACTTTCACTGTTATAATATTAAATAATGTGTTCAAACAAATGCCATACGATGGTACTTGATTTTTGTTTTATATGTGGAAATGTATATCTCAGATTTTTTGAGGCATTTTAGAATTTCTTTAGCTTAAATCAGTTTCTTTTCTTCTGATGTTTCTTTTCTTCTCTCTCATTCTCTCTCACTTTTTCCTTCAGGTATTTTAATCACATTTATGTCCTACTAAAAATATTTTACTTCCAATTTTGTGCATTAAAACTTTTTTGATAAAATTTAGAGAATAAAGCAGTAATGATCAATACATAGCTTTGTTAGATCTTAACAGCAGTCGTATTTGCTTCAGATATATTTTGAAGTGAATATTACAGAAAGAAGTGAAGCCCACCTGGACCTTCCAAAACCAATTCTCTTTCCTCCCATTCTAGAAGTGATATCTTGAAAGTAATTACCATTCTGTTTGGGGCATTTACTTCTCATGCGAGTTTTATAATTCATACTCAGCTTTAAGAAAACAACATTTAAAAATATTTTATTTGGGATTAATTTCAAACTTACAAAGAGTTGCAGAAGGAAAAATAGCTCACAGAATGTTCGTGTGAGCTTTCTCCCTCCCTCCTTCCTTTCACTTCCCTTCTACCTATGTGTGTGATTACAAATTAATACACATTTATGTATATATGCACATATATAATATTCATAAATATATTAATATTTTTAATATATCATTCAAGGGTAAGTTACGTGCTTCATGGCCCTTTATCCCCAAATACTTCAATGTGCATCCCATTCAGTTCAGTCGCTCATTGCTGTCCAACTCTTTGCAACCCCATGGACTGCAGCATGCCAGGCTTCCCTGCAAATCACCAACTCCCAGAGCTTGCTCAAACTCATGTCCATCAAGTCGATGATGCTATCCAACCATGGCATCCTCTGTTGTCCCCTTCTCCTCCTGCCTTCAATCTTTCCCAGTGTCAGGGTATCCCATTAGAGTAGGGATATTGTCTTACATAACCATAAGTAAGTAAGTAAGTAAAGTCACTCAGTCGTGTCCGACTCTTTGTGACCCCATGGACGCAGCCCACCAGGCCCCTCAGTCCATGAGATTCTCCAAGCAAGAATACTGGAGTGGGTTGCCATTTCCTTCTCCAGGGGATCTTCCCGACCCAGGGATCAAACCCGGGTCTCCCGCTTTGGAGGGCAGACGCTTTAACTTATGAGCCACTAGTAACAGTTAACATGTTTCATACGTTTAAATTAACATAACACATGTAATCTGCTTTCCATATATCAAATTTGTAAGCTGACATAATAATGTTCTTCATAGAATTTTTATCTTGCAATACAGGATCCAATCTAGGGGAAGTTACTGCTTTTCACTGCCATGTAAGTTCTTAGAAGTCACCTTTCTTATAACCCTGCTGTATTAGTTTCCTGGGGCTACTATGAGGAAGTACCATAAACTGGATGCCTCAAACAGTTCTGGAAGCTAGAGTTCATGTCCCCTCCAAAGGCAGTGGGGAGGGATCTGTTCCCGGCCCTTCTCTTAGCTCTCAGTGTTTGGTGCTTCCTTGGCTTGTAGCAGCAAATTCTAATCTTTTTGTATGGCTTTCTCCCTATGCAATATCCCTTTCTATGTCCAGATTTTCCTCGTTTTATAGGGCACTTGTCATATTGAATTAGAGCTCACCCTAATAATTTCATTTTAACCTCATTACCTTTGTAAAGACCTTCTTTCCAAGTAAGGTCACAGTAACAGGGGTTAGAACTCCTACATCTTTTGTGGAGGGATACAGTTGAACCATTATCAACCACTTAGCCTGTCTTTTCCAGAACATTCTTTGAATTTTTTTTATTATAGCCTCTTTATAATAATTTTCATTAAGGTATGTTATATATGTACAGTGATTCTGTACATCAGAAAATTATGCATAATGGGTTCTGATTCATATCTCTCTTAAAAGTAAAAAGGCATAAGCTGTGACCCAGATTCCTTGAGGAAATTTAATCTGCATCGCAGAAGCAGATCACTTGTATATGTTTCTGGATCATCCTGAGAACATTTTATTTGGCATCATAGGGAATCATATAAAAAAATCTATTTTTCTTTATTCTATATCAAGATACTTCTCAGTTGGATACTCCCTAAGTTGGAGACTCTCACAAGTTCTGCTTTTACTTTATCAGTTACATATAGCCTTACTAACTCTCAACATGACATACATGGTTCTTTACAATCCATCTGTGTGTTTCCCCAAATTTGTTTCTTTAAAGAGATAGTCTAGTCATACTGAACAACCTGTACATCTCTAAAAGTGCTGTGTTCATATTCGTTTTATAAGCTGCTTCTTTTGCTTGCAAAAATTCCACATTGTTCCCCCAAGAGATATACCAATACTTCTTTACCCTCTCTCTGCTCCCTTCCCCTAACCCCTGACCTCTCAACCTAGCTAGTTTCTGCCAATTATTCAGAATTCCCTTGGGGAGGCTCGTCATTACACCTACATCCACACTCCCAGCACTCTTCCACCACCAGATGAGCAAGAGTGGGCCTTGGGTGCTCCTCCTATGTGCTGTTTCAACTGCATATGCACACATTCGGCATTCGGATGGTGTTTCTACTTGTCTGTTTCCTCCACGAAATGTTGAGCTACTTAAGGAGCACTCTTATTTTTCATTACATCCCCAAGCCTATCACAGTATCTGGCCCATAATCAGTACAAAGGGCATGCTTGCTGAAAGAATGAATGAAAAATGATGAGTCATGCAAAAGCGCCAGGGAGAACCAAAGGCCTCAGGACAGCAGTAGAACTTACTGTTTTTCTTTGAGGGCCAACTCTGATGATTTTGCATTGTCTGCTTGAAACATGCCATGATCACAGGCGAGGGGGGAACCCTTTAGCTTCTCTGTGTATCAAACCTGAGTAGACCATTGCTGTGAGAGATCCTATCCAGTGGTGAAATAAGTTATGAAATAAGTTGCACAAAATAGTACTTGCAGTATAAACATAATATTTCAAGAAAGTACGAGTAGTTTAGTAAAGGTAATTTCTGGTTAAGTACATGATTAATGCAGAAAATACATGAATAGTAATTAAAAGGCATATTGTAAAGAAAAGTAAAGAATTAAAGTAGGAAAAATTCTGCCACTATGCTTCCTTTGCATTTTAAGGTTTTGCATTTTCATTTCTTATATTTACATTTCACAGTGTAGGCTGTAGTTTTCAAAGTGATATTGAAAAACCGCTCCAAGTAAATATATGTAAAATTTATACCATCATGAATATGTCTGTATTAATATTTCCTGTATTATATTCAAAATATAATAATTTAATTATTCAAAAACACAAAAGGATTTTACTATAAATCATGTTTTGTATCATTCACAGTAAGTATTTTCCAGTAAAAGTCAAATTATTGTTTTTTCAGCGTAGTAGAAATATTAACAGCAAAAGTACAGACTACTATTTTTTCTTTTTTATGAGGTCATCAAATATATTTCTCTTAATTGGATTATTTTCTTCTGTGTTTACAGTATTTGCCTGTGAAAGTATTATACTGTGTTTCCCCTTAGGTCATGCTTGCTTACTATATGGTAAATGCATGATTCTTTTTCTTTCTCAATGAAATCTTTATCCATTTTCCTTTCTTAGTTCCATGCTTCTCTAGGACTGTATCTTTCACCATCTCACATATTTCTATTCAACCAAATGAATGACTATGGAGAAAAATTCTCTGGCAAACGTCTTATGTTCCCTTATTTCACTCTTTCTACCTTTTTAACCTTACTGCTGCAGTATAAAAGAGGCTAAAATATATTTCAGTATCCTTTATAATTTTGTGTCATGCTTATTACATATTTTCCAAAAATATAATTTATTTTTTGCTTTGTTTGGTAAGATTTTTTTATTAAAGTTTAGATTTTTTGAAAGATAATAGTAATTACTAATGGTCATCGAGCATTTATTATGTATCAGACATTTAGGATTAACTCATTTAGTAATCACAATAGTCCTGTAAGGTGAGTGCTATTATTCCTCCAGTCTATAGCTTAGGAAACTGAGGCATAGAAAGGTTATATAACTTTCTGAGGTCACAGAATTGATCATTGTTGAGCTCAAATTGCAAACCAAGTACTCTGTTTATTATCTATACTATACTGCCTGCAATGAAATTACACTGCTACATATATATTAATTAAATTTTACTCATACAAATGAGATTATACCTATTTTCAGAATATACCTTTATGTCCTATACATTGACTGAAAATATGCAATTAGTGTTCACAGAGAAAAAAATACTTTTATCAGTTTCAACCAGAAGAAAATTAAAATCTAAAAATTCATTATTGATTTAGAAATTAGCAAAAAGGAAATTTCAGGTTATAAAAATGCAGGATATAAAATTGCATGTTTAATGAGTGAGAGAAGTTACTCAGTCATGTCTGACTCTTTGCAACCCCATGGACTGTAGCCCACCAGGCTCCTCCATCTATGGAATTTTCTAGGCAAGAGTACTGAAGTGGGTTGCCATTTTCTTCTCCAAGGGATCTTGCCAAGGCAGGGATCAAACCCAGGTCTCCTGCATTGCGGGCAGACGCTTTACTGTCTGAGCCACCAGGGAATCCCTGCATGTTTATGGAGAGTTATACCCTCCCCGCCCCCCAAAAAAATGGTGGAATAGGAGTTTTCTACTGTCTTTGCATCAAAGAACACTGATTTTTACAATCACCAAGAATAGGAGTACCTTTGTGGAAGTCTAGGAATCTAACAGAATTCTAGCACATTGTTGGAGAAAAAAAAAATCCTGGATTGGATGCATTAAAGGGAATAAGAAGAGTTTTTCTTTACCCATATCCTTTATCCCCTTAGAAGCATAGCTATCAGGAAAAAGTGAGAGCATGTGAGTGAGCACCCAACTTCCCCACCTGTGTAGGACACTACCGATGAGACCCACTTCTGTCTAATTTCATCTAGAATACTGAGGTGTGCTGTGTATGGTGGATGGGGAACAAATGAGGGTAGTGGATAGCCGCAGAGTTCTCAGAGGGTATTGAAAGAACATGGATTCTACTAACTGGTTTATGGACTTTATTAGCCAGCCCTCCTGGGAGCTGCTAGAAATGTTTCTCCTGCAGATATTTCTAACTGGCCCACACATCTCTCACCCTGTACCATCTCCCTGTGCAAACCCCAGAAGACAGTGAATGCAAACCTTTACAGATGGCAGGTGAGCATGTGCAGAAAGCTGACCAACTCTGTGGGACTGCAGCAAAGCATATAAACTAGAATGTTCAGTATCACTTTAAGGAAAACAAACAGGAAGTTGTCAGCATGTGGCCTGGCTTTGGAGGAGTAAGAGAAGACATTCAATACTAAAAGTTATCCCCCAAGAGGGAACAGGAAGTGTGGAGCATGTATATACATGGAAGGAAAAGGTATGAGAAAGCCTCAGAATGCCTAGTGGGTTGACAGAGGTATTTCTCTCCCAAAGCTTGTCAGTAAAAACTGGAGAAGGTGACTGCTTCTTTCAATGTGAAGACAAGAATGCAGGAGTACAAGGAATATTAATAATTGAGGAAACATGACATCACCAAAGAAACAATAATTTTCTAGTAAGCAATCCCAGGGAAATGGAGAGCTGCAATTTGCCTGATAAAGAATTCAAAATAGTTGCTGTAAGAATCACACTGAGATATAAGAAAACAGAGAAAGACAATCCGGTGAAGTTAGGAAAACAACACATGAACAAGATGAGGAGTTTAACAGAGAGATTGTCCAGCCACTCAGTCGTGTCACCAGGCTTCCCTGTCCTCCTGTCTTCCGGAGTTTGCTCAGACTCTTGTTCATTGAGTTAGTGATGCCATCTAATCATCTCAGCCTATGTTGCCCCCTTCTCCTCCTGCCCTCAATCTTTCCCAGCATCGGCATCTTTTTTAATGAGTCAGCTCTTTGCATCAGGTGGCCAAAGTATTGGAGCTTCAGCTTCAGCACTAATCCCTCCAATGAATATTCAGGACTGATTTCCTTTAATCAACAGAGAGGTAGTAATCCTTAAAAAAATATTCTGGAGCTCTGAAGAATACAATAAATGAAGTGAAAACTGCAGTAGAGAACATGAACAGCAGACTTGATGAAGCAGAAGAAAGAGTCTATAAAGTTGAACAGTAGGTCATGTGAAATTTCCAGAGTAGAATAAAGCGAGAGGAATGAAAAAGAGGGAAGAAATAGGTAACAACACATTACTAGTATGTATGGATTTCATTAATCCACTTTCAACAGTGGATGGATCATCCTGGCAGAAAACAGTGGATCTGAACTAACATTGGACAAATGGGCCTAACAGATGTACACAGAGCATTACATCCAACAGCAACACAGCACACATGCATTCTTCTCACATACATACTGAATGTTCTCCAAGATAAATCATAGGTCACAAAACAAGTCTTAAGAAATTTAAAAAGATTAAAGCCATACCAAGTTTTTATTATTAGATGACAGTGGCATAAAACTAAAAATTATTAGTAGGAAGAAACCTGGAAAGTTCATATATATATAGATAGAATTTAAACACACTCCTGAATGAATGGGTCAAAGACAGTATCAGAAATCAAAAAAATTTGAAACGAAAGTGAAAAAAAGTATCAAAACTGTGTGATTCAGCAAAAGCAGTTTTGAGAGGAATGTTTATACTGATAAGTGTCTACATTAAGGAAACAAAGGAAGTTCCTCAAGTAAGGAACTTAACTTTACATCTTAAAGAACTGAGAAATGAGCAATCTAAGCCCCACATTAGCAGAAATAAGGAAATAAAGATCAGAGAAGAAATAAATGAATTTGAGAACAGAAGGATAGTAGAAAAGATCAACAAAATTAGAAGCTGGATTATGAAAATATTAGAAATATTAAGAAACTGTTAGCTAGACTTAATAAGAAAAAAAGAAGATACAAATAAAGTCTGAAATTAAATTGAAGACACTGCAACCAATACCACTGAAATGCAAAAAAAAAAGAGAGAAACTATTGTAAATAATTATAATACCAAAAAATTGGATAATCTAGAAGAAATAGATGAAATATTCATACAGGCATACAACTTGCCAACTAAATCATGAATAAGTAGATCTTTACAGACCAGTAATGATTAAGGAGTTTAGTTGTCAAAAACGTTTCAACAAAGAAAATCCCAAGACCTGTTGGCTTACTAGTGAATCCTACCAAATATTTAAAGAAGAATCAAAATGAATTTTTTGCACATTCTTCCAAAAATTGAAGAGGAAACACATCCAAACTCATTTCTGTTTGAAAAGGGGTTAATATCCATAGTGTGTGAGGAAATTATACAACTTAATTTTTAAGAAGCCTGATCAAAATATGGATCAAGGACCTGAATAGACTTTTTTCTAAAGAGAGCATGTGAGGACCAACAAGTTCATGAACAGGTATTTAGCCACTTATCATCAGGGAAATGCAAATCAAAATTATGATGTGATATCACCTTACATCTTCCAGGGTGGCTTTTATCAAAAAGACAACAGAAAACAAGTATTGGCCAGAAAGTGGAAGAAAGAGAACCCTGGACACTGTTGATGGGAAAGGAAATTGTCCTGGCCATTATGGAAAATAAAATGAAATTTCCTAAAAAAAAAAAAGAACTACTACATAAGACAAAAGTCCACTTCTAAGTATATTCTGAGTGATACAAAATCAGTATCTCAAAGAGATACGTGCATCGTCATGCTCATTGCAAGATTATTCATAATAACCAAGATTTGGAATCAAATCTGTGTCCCAGCAATGGATGAATGGATGACATGCTGTATATACAGTGGAATAGTATTCATCCACGAGTAAGAGGGAAATCTTGTCATTTACAACAGTGGATCCTAGAGAATATTCAGTTCAGTTCAGTCGCTCAGCCGTGTCCAACTCTTTGCGACCCTTGGACTGCAATTTTACCTTTTCTTACTGTTAATGGGGGTTCTCAAGGCAAGAATACTGAAGTGGTTTGCCATTCCCCTCTCCAGTGGACCATGTTTTGTCAGAACTCTCCACCATGACCCATCCCTCTTGGGTGGCCCTACATGGCATGGCTCATAATTTCATTGTGTTAGACAAGGCTCTGGTCCATGTGATCAGATTGGTTAGTTTTCTGTGATTGTGGTTTTCAGTCTGTCTGCCCTCTGATAGAGAAGGATAAGAGGCTTATGGAAGCTTCCTGATGGAGAAACTAACTGAGGGGGAAACTGGGTCTTGTTCTGATGGGTTGGGTCATGCTCACTAAATCTTTAATCAAGTTTTCTGTTGATGGGCAGGGCTGTATTCCCTCCCTGCCATTTACCTGGGGCCGAACTACTGTGGAGAATTTTGAGCATTACTTAACTAGTCTGTGAGCATTAGTAAGTTCAGTTCAGTCGCTCAGTCGTGTCTGACTCTTTGCGACCCCATGAATCGCAGCACTCCAGGCCTCTCTGTCCATCACCAACTCCCAGAGTTCACTCAAACTCACGTTCATTGAGTCTGTGATGTATGTCCCCTTCTCCTCCTGCCCCCAAACCCTCCCAGCGTCAGAGTCGACTCTTCGCACGAGGTGGCCAAAGTACTGGAGTTTCAGCTTTAGCATCATTCCTTCCAAAGAAATCCCAGGGTTGATCTCCTTCAGAATGGACTGGTTGGATCTCCTTGCAGTCCAAGGGACTCTCAAGAGTCTTCTCCAACACCACTGTTCAAAAGCATCCAGCGCCATGCAGCTGCCACTCCAGTGCCTACTGTCTCGGGAGAATATTATGCATAGTTAAATTAGTTAGGCAGGGACAGACCAATACCATATAATCTGACTTACATGTGGAAGATAAAAAAAAAAAAAGAAGACAAATTCACAGAAACAGAGCAGAATTGTTATCACTAATGTATGGAGTTAGAAGCATGGGGAAATGCTGGTCAAAGGATAAAAGCTTTTAGTTGTAAGACAAAAAGCTCTGATGTTCTAACACACGACATGCAAATGAAAGCCTACAGTTGGTTAATACTGTTGTTAATAGTTCTGTGTTGTGCATTTGCTAGAAACACAGATCTTCGGCATACACACACACCCAAAATGGTAGAAATATATGAGGTGATAGATGTGTTAATTACCTTCGTAGTAATCATTTCACAAAGTGTACATATGTGATATCATCACAATGTATAGTTTGTATATAGATTACTTATCAGTTATACTTCAGTAAAGGTAAAAAGTTTTAAAAATGAATTGATTAATATGCATAATATCTAGGCATTTAAAAGTTGTAAATATGTGAACATCTTAATAGTTGATGTTTGGGTGTTTTTGCTTTTATTCTTCTCAGATTTCTATAGCGAGTAACTTATTTTTAATAACAAGAATAAATATATTATTACCTAGAATATGGTAACATGTGGTATCTTATACATTAGTAAAAAGTTTAGTTAGTTCCAGGAAAAGATGTTGAGGGAAGAATTATTTTCAATTAACTCTCAAGAATTACCTATTAATAGAATACAGAGTTTACTGCTTTATTAACTAAATAGAGATTGATTTAAAATATCCTTTGCATAGACATTGACATTTCACAAGTGTTATGTGAAATGAATAAGCTTCTAGTCTGGAAAATATATGAAATGATGAGGAAATAATGGGATTTCCTGTATGGCTATAGCATAGGTTTCTTGGAAAAGAATAGCCAAGAATGAGGCTTGAGAAGTAGTTTGAGGCCACATTTATGAAGAGTTCTTTATACTTTGCTAAGGAGTTGGTGTTTCGTCTTAAAAGATAGTAAAGAACCTATGGAAAGACATGGGAGGGACATAATTATATTTAATTTATTTATTAGAAAGATGACACTGTGGATTTTGGGCTAAAGTTGGGAATGAGTGGATACTAGAAAGTCAGGAGGCTTGGTTAAAAGAGTTAAGCAAGAGATGATGATGACCTCAGTTAAAACAGTGATAGAGAAGACATCCTGGATATCTTAGTAATAATAGACATAGAAGAAGAAGTTGAAGATGACCTTGAGATTTTTAGCTAAGGTTTCAGGGTAAATTATCTTACTGAAATAGGTATTACAGGAAGAGAGGAGAATATTCTTTTTTAAGAGAGATAAATTCAGTTTGTTTTAAACATATTATAGTTCAAATTGTATTTTTAATATATATATATTTCAAAATATATTAAGGTAAGAAATTTTAATAAATAACAGGATAAAAGATCATTTTATTAAGTTACTTTTAAAATCTTGTTTTATCTTAAAACACAGTAATAGATTTATTTTAACATATAGTTGGTTAAGATAATTAGAACATCTTTTTCTGACTCTCCTGGTTCATTTCCACCACACTACTCTGTCTTATCTTTTGTTTGAACTGTCAAATAGCTTCCTTCTGGTTTCCCTAGTCTTTAAAATTTAATATACCCCTGATAAATTTATCTTTCAAATGGACAGTGCAGTCATGTTGTTCTCCTGCATTTAAATCATTATTCTGAGTGTATAATAGTGTTTATTCAGGTATCCCCCCAGTCTCAGATGTAATTCCTTCTTGGAGAATGACTCCTTGCCAATCTCACTATTAAGACCTCCACTACACATAGAAATTATCACTGTAATACATTGTCACAAGAATTCTTTGACTCACACATTCTGTTTTTAGATATCTCTTATACTTGAGTGGTTTCTTCTCATTGATCGTCATTCTATCTCCAAGACTCCTTCCCAACCCCCCAAAAAAGCAAATTTAAACCTCACTTTATTCCTTTCAATATATAATTAAATAGCCATGACTGCCAGGTCTTTTTTTGTTTCTATGAAATCCAGGTGTACTTTCATTTCTTTCATGACTCTCTTTATTCTGCCATTTATTAAACCTACTGTTATAAACCTTACTTTCTCTCCCTCTCATTCCTTATGGTGGCTCTTTACCATATGTGATTTCACAGAATATTCGTTGATTGACCTACGACTCTAATTCAAGTAAATTTAAGTAATAATAATAATATGCATTGGATTCCATATCAGTGACCTCAGTTATTTTATAAATTTGTATGATAGATGCATGAACATAATAATGTATATTTACTCTTACTCAGAATATTAGGAGATTAGTCCCAGGTCTTCAATGTTAGCTAACTTGTGACAATGGTTAAGTTACTTAATTTCTCTTGGCAGTAAATAATAAGTAGTGGGAATTGAATTAGGGAGGTAGGCTTTAAGCATTTTGACAGATTTAGAATATGTATAATACTGAATGATCACATGGCCACTGAAGCAAGGGAATTGGATGTAAAAGAAGATTAAATCTTCTCTACTGTGGTAACATAAAATAATGATAGGTAACACTTTTTTGATGTGAAAATGCATTCAGTAGAGAAAATTAATAGGTGAGCCCTATTTCTGGGTTTCTTACAAGGACATCTGAAGTTATTTATTACTCCTGTGAAAATGTGTTCAGCCTACTCTTTACGTAAAAGTGTCTGAAGTTCATGAATTAAATGTTCATAATCTAGCACTGGTTGATAGAATCTTCATTTCAACTCCAAAGGAATTAGTAGTTATAGACAACTTGAGATCGATGATGCCATAAAAGATATAAATTATGAAATCGCAGTCTGGATTTGTAGAGGTGAAAGAGAAATATTTTATTATAATACATGACTTGCATGTAGGGAAATGCATTTAATATTTTCACACATTTTTTCATCACTTCTAAAAGTCCAGTATTTAATTCAGCAAATATTTATTGGTCCTTAACATGTGCCAAACACCTTGCTTAATTCTGGGAACATAAGAAGATGAGTATGGTAAATTTCCTATCCAGCAGGAATTCACCATTTAATAATGAAAATAATCAGTAGAGAATTTGATAGATTGGAGCATAGATGACAGGGCAACTAACTTCATTCAGGGGATGAAGATATTTTAAAGATATTTGAGCTGGGTATTGAAGGATTCTCTGTGCCATTCTAAGAAGTACGTTTTATGTGTAAGTGTAATTGATCTTTTAGGGCTTTCATCTAATCATATTGCCTTTTGAAACTATGTATAAATTATCTTGTATGTGTATATACGTTTACATATATGTATATATATACATATCTTACATGCATATCTCTTGGCTACCATTTCCTTCTCCAGGAGATCTTCCCAACCCAAGCATCTAACCTGTGTCTTCTGCATTGACAGTCTGTAGTGCTAGCGCCCCCTGTGATGGGCCATGGAGTCCATTGTATCCCTCCAAAATTCATGTATCATAGAACATACCCCAATGCGACTCTATTAGAGATAGTGCGTTAGGACCTTTAGGAAGTGACTAAGGTTAAATGAGGTTGTAAGGGTGGAACCTTAAAGAACTCGTGTCCTCATACAAGAAGAGACACCAGAGATCACCTTCTCTCTGCCAAGGGAGGACACAGTAAGAAGTCTGTCATAGTGCTGGACTTAAATCAGTTGGAATGTATTTCTGTGCCACAATAATTTAAGCTTCAATAAAGGTTTGCTTAATTCATTAACAACAGCAACAAAAAAGTCCACAAGTCCTATGAGAAAGAGAATTCTCACCAGAAACTGAACCTGCCAAAACCTTATCTTAGGCTTTCCAGCCTCTAGAATTTTTGAGAACATAAATTTCTGTTGTTTGAGCCTCTCTGTCTGATACTTTGTTACAGCAACTTGAGTACCCTTAGTCTTCCTCTTCTACTTCAATATCATGACTCTAACTTCAGTACTTGATCTCATCTAGTTGCAATAGCTGTCAAATATGTTTCCCGAGGTAACTTTACAAAATATAGTTGCATTATCACTTCTGCTTTTTATATTTATATTATTTTCAAGTCTTTACCTTCCAAATAATTTTTATCCAAATGTATATGGCTTAGGGACTACCTTAAATTTTACTTCCTTGAGGAACTTTTCTCCTCTCTAGCTCCTCCCACTTTTGGAATTCATATAGAACTTAGAACTTACTAGTATTTCTTACTTTTCAGTTTGATTTCCTTAAATGTGTAAAATTCTTCAAGAATTGGAATCTTACTTTTTTCATATCATCAATCTTAAGTTACCTTAATTCTGATGAAGGAAAAAGAAAATTAACTTACTCTCAGGCCCAGGCAATTTATTGAAGCAGTTACAAATCAGTTACAGTTTATCAAATATATCAAGCCTAGTAATTTGAAAACTATTTGGTTTGGTAATCTTATCTTTGGATATTGTACTGAAATATTGAGCAGATGTTTATTTAAAAGAAGTCTATAATGTTTTACCTTGCAACCTAAAACTATAGAAAGGCAGTATATTGCCTTCTGACAATATCTTGAATCTTTTAATGCAGAATATGAATAAAAATAACATGAGTATTATTTCAGAAATTTCTTTAAAGATTTTCGTATTTCTAGTTTTTTACTTCTCTTCAATGTCCAGTATACCATATTATCATTAATATACCTCATTTTTGTTAAATTATACTATATAAAATAATGTTTAGAAAACATAAAGAAAATATAATGTTAGAGAAAGTTATTTTAAGTGTTTTTTCATTTTGAATATTTTGAAGTAGTAGTTATGAAGTATGCTGATTCTTATTATTAGAAAGCTTTCATCAGAGCTACTGTTACAGAGTTAAGTCAATATTTAGTATACTTTGCCAAACTAAATTTCAGTCTGTTGCATCTTGGTTGTGGATTAACCACCCACTGGCAACAGAAAGATGGCCATGTTATTTCCAGGCAGTTTGTTCTTCTCAATATCAAGAGAAGGTCTAGCTGGCCCTATGTATCTAAAGCTGCCAATTTTCCCGTGGCTTCTTTATTCCTTTATCCAGCTGCTACTCACTGCTATTGCCACATTTGCCCTCTGGCTCATGGGATTGAATGCTTAGCTTCCCCTGAGGCGACTGTTAATGCTTCCTTTTTACTCTATTGGCTGGGAATGCACTTGGCATCCTCAGTCTCAAACCTCTCCTCCCTCTTTTTCGCCAGACACCAGGCACTTAAGTAGCACTTTCAGCCTCCACCGGTTATCAGCAGTAGCTTTCAACCCCTCATTTCTGGTCTGGTAACTCAGCACACTGTCCCGGGAGAGCTTGACTAAGCCAGTTTGCCCCCTCTTCCCTCCTTCCCCTGTCTGTAGGTCTTCCTCTTCTCTTTCTCTTCTTTATCCATTTCCTTGACTACACTTTTATTTTTGTTTCACTCTCTTTCTGATGATGTTTTTCTTGTTGCTTTAGTACTATAGATGTCACAGAGCTAGGCAAAAATTTGACATAGAAAATAAGACATTAGTAAATTTTTAAACACAAATGTTTGTTCATATTTTAACTGAACCAACTCAAAGGTTTAGTGTTTTTTTTTTTTTTACCTCAGTCTACTTGCCGCATATGACTGATGCAGATTCTGTATTATAAGTTTACAAGGGTTGATTTTTTTTTTACTTTTATATTCAGAATTGTAAATTTTATACATACACAGATCTGTTACCAAGTCCAAGCTCACTGTGCTTGCCACAGGACAGGCCAGTGAATTGGAGAGATAGGTGTTGAGGCAAGGTAAACTACTTTATTGAGAAAACCATCTGATCAAGAAAATGGCAGGCTAGTGCCTCAAAATAACCATCTTATCTGTGTCTGGATGCCAGGCTCTTTTATATCTCAGAGAGAAAGAAGCAATGAGGAACTAAAGTCAAAGGCAGATCCAGAGAGCGAGAGGCAGTGGGGAAGTAAAGTGAAAGGGTCTTCAGTCTTGCAGAACATCTCCAAGGGAAAGGCCATCCTTTCAAAATCATGCGTTAATCTTGTCTGTTTCACAGGTGGGTAGGGACAAGTTATTTCTCTGTAAACTGAATGAAGGCACTTTAGTTTATAGTCAAGCAGAGGGGCAGAGTCCTCCAGGCAAGCTATTAAGTTTAATTTAATAACAAACAATGGAAAGCAAGTCAAACACTTTCCAACATGAAGTCAGAACTGGCTTCCTCCCTGCAACAAGTCTACTTGTTCAAGACAGTATATAATGTAGGAAAATGTAAGAATTCTTTTTTTTTTAATTATTTGTTTTAATTGGACGATAATTTCTTTTCAATACTGTGGTCGTTTTTGCCATGCATCGACATGAATCACTCATGTGTGCACATGTCTCCCCGTCCTGAACCACCATCCCGCCTCCCTCCCTACCTCATCCCTCTCGTTTGTCCCAGAGCATTGGCTTTGAGTGCCCTGCTTCATGCATAGAACTTGCACTGGTCATCTATTTACATATGGTAATGTACATGTTTCAGTGCTGTTCTCTCAAATCATCCTACCCTCTCCTTTTCCCACAGAGTCCAAAAGTCTTTTCTTTACATGTCTGTCTCCTTTGCTGCCTTGCACATAGGATCGTCATACCATCTTTCTAAATTCCATATATATGTGTTAATAATATACTGTATTGGTGTTTCTCTTTCTGACTTATTTCACTCTGTATAATACACTGCAGTTTCATCCACCTCATTAGAACTGATTCAAATGCATTCCTTTTTATAGTTGAGTAATATTCCATTGTGTATATGTACCACAACTTCCTTATCCACTTATCTGCCAGTGGACATTTAGGTTACTTCCATGTCCTAGCTGTTGTAAACAGTGCTGCAGTGAACATTGGGGTACATGTATCTCTCTCAGTTCTGGTTTCTTTGGTGTGTATGCCCAGCAGTGGGATTGCTGGGTCATACGGCAGTTCTATTTCCAGCTTTTTAAGGACTCTCCACACTGTTCTCCATAGTGGCTGTACTAGTTTGCATTCCCACCAACAGCATAAGACAGTTCCCTTTTCTCCACGCCCTTGCCAGCATTTACTGTTTGTAGACTTTTTGATGGTGGCCATTCTGACCAGTATGAGATGATACCTCATTGTGGTTTGGATTTGCATTTGAGTGATGTTGAGCATCTTTTTCATATGTTTGTTAGCCATCTGTATGTCTTCTTTGGAGAAATGTCTGTTCAGTTCTTTGGCCCACATTGTGACTGGGTTGTTCATTTTTCTGGTATTGAACTGCATGGGCTATTTGTATATTTTGAAGATTGTCAGTTGTTTTGTTTGCTATTATTTTATTCCATTCTAAAGGCTGCCTTTTCACCTTGCTTATAGTTTCCTTCATTGTGCAAAAGGTTTTAAGGTTAATTAGATCCCATTTGTTTGTTTTTATTTTCATTAGTCTGGGAGGTGGGTCATAGAGGATCTTGCTGTGATTTATGTCAGAGAATGTTCTGCCCCTGTTTTCCTCTAAGAGTTTTATAGCTTCTGGTCTTACATTTAGGTATTTAATCCATTTTCAGTTTATTTTGTTTATGGTGTTAGAAAGTGTTCTAGTTTTGTTGTTTTACAGGTGGTTGACTAGTTTTCCCAGCACCACTTGTTAAAGAGATGTCTTTTCTCCGTCATCTATTTTTGCCTCCTTTGTCAAAGATAAGGTGTCCATAGAAGCACGGATTTATCTCTGGGCTTTCTATTTTGTTCCATTGATCTATATTTTTGTCTTTGTGCTGGTACCATACTGTCTTGATGACTGTAGCTTTGTAGCATAGCGTGAAGTCAGGAAGTTTGATTCCTCCAGTTCCCTTCTCCTTTCTCAAGATTGCTTTGGCTATTTGAGGTTTTTTGTGTTTCCATGCAAATTATGAAATTATTTGTTCAAGTTCTGTGGAAAATACTGTTGTTAGTTTGATAGGGATTGCATTGAATCTGTAGATTGCTTTGGGTAGTGCACTTATTTTCACCATGTTGATTCTCCCAGTCCACAAACATGGTACATTTCTCCATCTATTTGTATCATCTTTGATTTCTTTCATCAGTGTTTTATATTTTCTATATATAGGTCTTTAGTTTCTTTAGGTAAATTTATTCCTAAGTATATTATTCTTTTCATTGCAGTGGTGAATGGAATTGTTTCCTTAATTTCTCTGTGTTTTCATTGTTAGTGTATAGGAATGGTAGGGATTGCTGTGTATTAATTTTATATCCTGCAACTTTATTATATTCATTAATTAGCTCTAGTGAAAATGTAAGGATTCTTCCCACCAAATGTTTCACAAGGGAAAGAAAAGCCATTTTGTTTTCTGTTTGCTCTTGTTTGTTTAAAATATGAATGCAATTTGAGTTTTTCTTTTAAATTAATTCCCTGCTGAAGGTTTTGCTAATGGTAGAGAATCTGCCTCCTAGTGCAGGATACAGAAGGGATGCAGGTTCGATCCTGGGGTCGGGAAGATCCCCTGGAGAAGAAAATGGCCACCCATCCCAGTTTTCTTGCCTGGGAAATCCCATGGACAGAGGGGTCTGGCCGAGATATAGTCCATGGGGTCGCAAAGAGTCAGACACAACTGAAGTGACTTAGCACACCCTTCTGAATACTCTATAAATGTCACCTTTTCATTTTTTAAGTAACTGTTTGAAACATCTTTCAGAAATTGGTAGTTTAAGAGTTGTGACCCAAGTAATACCTGTTAATCTGGGAATTAAGAGCAGTAACCGTGCTCTGCAGGATTCATTAACTTCTGCAAAGTCTATAGGATGGTTCCAAACATCTACAAAATAAAACCATGAGAAATTCATGTTGATAGTAATCGACTTGGATGAAATGTTTAAGACTTTTATCCTCCTGTATCCTTACTTCCCTTTATTTTAATGTTTTCTGGTGGGAAAAGGTGAAATTCATGGCGTGCTGCGATTCATGGGGTCGCAAAGAGTCGGACACGACTGCGCGACTGAACTGAACTGATATTTAAGGAATTGTATATTTTTTTCTGTAACTCCTTTTCACCAAAATAAATATTGTTTTACTCTTCCTCTACAACTAAGTCTGCATTTTAAAGGCACAAAATGTCTTCCTCATTATAATCCCCGAAACATGTTCTTGTTTTTGTTCATTTTGTAAGGTTTAACATTGTCTTTATGTTTAAAGGGAGCATCTGCCCATAAGAAGTTGGTTGCCTTTTCTGAACCTTTAGTGTCTGTTCTTATGCAGAGAAGAGGGACTAGGGAAGGGCAGGAGAGACAAAGTTCTGCTTATCACACTTCTAAGTAAATATTCCTAGTTTAAAGATCTTTAGAAAAGAAGGTTTTGTATGTATCAGTGTTTTGTAAAATAAGTGTCTTCTAAATAAGTATAAAAACTGCACCACTGTTCCTTAATGTTTGTATTAAGGAAACAAATAGTAGATATTTTATTATAATAAATTGAATATACTTTTTAAGCTATACATATGACCCCTGCCAGACTGTAATGCCACACACACACACACACACACACACACAATCCTTTCCACCACTCATAAGGGAGATGGGTGATTATTGACAATTTTAACAATTAGAACATTTTTTTTTGATAGTATCTCTCTAATCCCCTTAAAAAGATCTCCCATTAAGGAGCTAACAGTTTCTACCTATAATTTGTTAGATTTGTTGTGTGCTGAAATAACTAGGATACAGCAATGATACTCTTGGTCTTTTATATACATTGCCCTGAGAAACTTCTGTCATACATGAGTCATATGATACCTGGATGACTAACTTATATAAATTATACAATTGCTTCATGTCCTCAAAATTTTAAGTTACCTGTAGAAAACTGACCAAAAATAATCCTTATTTTAAGCAATTTTTCCTGTGGTGGCATCAGTAAATGAAATTTTAAAGAGCAACGTACTTTCTCAGTACCACTTTGTTTGAGCAATACTGTGCAATTTCTGCATGCTGTACTCCTTGCTAATATTCATATAATCATCCGTAAGAGATACTAATTTGAAATGAGTTAAGTGGTGTTGGAGAAGACTCTTGAGAGTCCCTTGGACTGCAAGGAGATCCAACCAGTCCATTCTGAAGGAGATCAGTCCTGAGTGTTCTTTGGAAGGACTGATGCTAAAGCTGAAACTCCAGTACTTTGGCCACCTCATGGAAAGAGTTGACTCATTGGGAAAGACTCTGATGCTGGGAGGGATTGGGGCCAGGAGGAGAAGGGGACAACAGAGAATGAGATGGCTGGATGGCATCACCGACTTGATGGACGTGAGTTTGAGTGAACTCCAGGAGTTGGTGATGGACAGGGAGGCCTGGTGTTCATGGGGTTGCAAAGAGTCAGACACAACTGAGCGACTGAACTGAACTGTTCTTTTTCTGGATGCATCTGAAAACAGAAGTAGATATCCATAAACCTGGTGAAAGTTAAAGTAGAGTTTGTAGAGATACTGAAAAGACAGATCATCTCGGAAATTCCAGTCCTTGTTTACCATCATTTTGGTCATCCACAACATCTTTTCTGTTCACTTCTATATTTGTTGTTGTGGGTTGGCTCCTCTGAACATTAAAAGGAGAAGCTAGGTTAGTGGTTCGGAGAAGGCAGTGGCACCCTACTCCAGTACTCTTGCCTGGAGAATCCCATGGAGGAGCCTGGAAGGCTGCAGTCCATGGGGTCGCTGAGGGTCGGACACGACTGAGCGCTTCACTTTGACTTTTCACTTTCTTGCATTGGAGAAGGAAATGGCAACCCACTCCAGTGTTCTTGCCTGGAGAATCCCAGGGACGGCGAAGCCTGGTGGGCTGCCGTCTGTGGGGCTGCACAGAGTCGGATACGACTGAAGTGACTTAGCAGCAGCAGCAGCAGGGCTGAGCAGGGCTGAATATTGAGTGATTCTGATGGAAATGGGAGTTCTTTGGGGAGGGATCAAAATGTGCTAGAATTAGCTAGTGTTGATGACTACATAACACTGTGAATATATTACAATATACCTTTATAGGTGAATTATGTACCTCTATGGATGAATTGTATGTTTGTGAAATGATGACAGTAAAGCAGTTTGAAAACCAAAAAACAAAAAATATTGGATGAATGAAATCTTTATGACCACCCCCATGGACTCTTTGTGACTCCCATGGACCCCTCATCCAACTCTTTGCAACCCCGCCAGGCTCCTCTGTCCATGGGATTCTCCAGGCAAGAATACTGGACTGGGTTGCCATTTCCTTTGCAGGGGATCTTCCCAACCCAGGGATTGAACCCAAGTCTCCTACACTGAAGGCAGATTCTTTATTGTCTGAGCCACCAGGGAAGTCCATATTTTCCATTTTTATTACTTTCTACTATATATTGTTGTTTAAGTCACAATTTAATTTCTTCACTACTCTTGACTTTTGAAGGTCTATTTTGATTTACACTTAGTTAATCAACTATCTTAGGCTTCCCAGGTAGCTCTAGTGGTAAAGAACCCACCTGCCAATGCAGGAGACATGAGACGCAAGTTCAATCCCTGGATCAGAAAGATCCCCTAGGAGAGGGCATGGCAACTCACTCTAGTATTCTTATCTAGAGTATCCTATGGACAGAGGAGCCTGGTGGGCTATAGTCCATGAGGTTACAAAGAGTCAGACACAACTTAAGTGACTTAGCACAGTCAGCTGTCTTAGAAACTATTGGATTAATTTGCCTTGAAAAACATCACAAGAACCTTGTTGAATTTACAGCTAACTTTTCGGAGCCACAGTTCTTTGGTCCTAGAAGAGGGGGCTTTCTCTTGTCATTCCAGTCTTCTGTATGTATCCTCTTTCTTAAGCAGTTTTCTCACAGATCTTTGCTGGCATGAAATAAGATTTCAAGGCCGTTCTCTTGCTTTAGCACCCTTAAACTCTGTCAAAATTAGTTGCCTTCAATTCTTTACTTTTAGTAAATTATAATAATTATTAATATATGTTTGAGTGTTTTGTTTTTAGCTTATTTTTCTCATTGAGAATTGTTATTTTTGGAACCTGCAAAGAGATGGGACATGAAATAACCTGAATTGTCTACAAGATAAATCATAGATGCCCAAGTGATGTTGTCAAGTCTTTGACTGATTTTAAACCATTAAGTAGAATTTGTATTTTAATGTCTATCAGACGTGCAAAGAAACTGCCACCTTTTTGGCCACATTGTTTGCAATTATCAGTCTGCCATCAATTGAGAACTTTCCCTTTTTTGCACCCAGTATATCATCAGTGATGTTCTTAAGTGCTTGAGGAGTGGGTTTGATAGCTGATAGACTTGAGATATCTACATATTTTTTTCCCTGTCTTTGTTCTTTGTGAATATACTGAAAACTACTGAATTATACACTTTAAAAGGGTGAATTCCGTGGTATATAAATTATATTTCAGTTTTAAAAACAAACATACCAATTGTCATTTTAATTCATAAATTGTGTGAAGAGGTTTAAATTGTCTCAGGAAAATTTCGGAGTTTTAGAGCTGTGCAGAAATCATATTGGTACCTTTACAAGAGTGTGTTGGATTAAGACTACTTAAATTTAGCTTTTGAAGATATTTTCCTAGACTAGTGTTAAAAAAGCAAAATGTACTTAATTAAGACAAATAAACAAAGAGAAAATGAGGAAAAGATGTCATTTTTTCTATGGCTGGTGTGTGTATTTTATATGAAATACAAGTTTTCTTTTTAATTAGTAGTTCTCAAACTTTTAGTGTTTAAGAGTTTACTAGAAATGCAGATAGCAGATCTGACACCAGTAGTTGTTAAAACTCATCCTGGATGTCTGGGGATTAAGCCCTGGAATAATTTTCTGATCAACTTCCTAGGTGACCTTGAGGTAGATGGATTTCGTATCTCTTGCCATATTTGGATTATTATAGTTTTGTATTTATTTCAAAAGGAAAGTAATGACTAAGAGGAAAGAGAAGCTCTAACATTGCTGAGGGTTTAGTTTACAGGTACTTTGGGAATATTATGGTGAATAGAGTTGAGTGATCCTTGCAATTCTGACACTGCTTTGACCCTTTGCCATTGAGGAGTGACATTGTTGTGATCCTGAATTATCTGTTTGTTCTTTTTCTTCCTGTGTGTGGATTTCATGGTTTATCTTTTATTTGCCTTCATGATACCTTGGCAACATAATAACCAGTGATATGTGAATAGTGTTAGAAAACAAAGCCAAGAAGCCCAGCATATCTTCCTGGAGTTAATAACCGTGCAGCTGAAGATGTTATTCACAAAGTGGCACTTCTCATTTATCATCAGAGCATATGCTATGACTTAGGTTTTCAATAATGATGACAGTTTGGAAGTTTTTTGTTTGTTTTGCTTTTTCTTTGAACTACTTTCAACGTAATTCCTTTTTCAACTAATTTCAACTAGTGTTTTTTCAACTAAAGTCTCTTTACTGAGATGAGAGACTTGTCTTTGACTGTGAAACGTTGTTTTCTCAGTCTGAAGCTTCAGGATTAGACCACTAAGTGATCCTCATTACTGCCATCTTCCATCCATTTTAACCAGTCAGTGACCTTTGTTTTTCTAATACAAACTGGATATTTAAATTATTTTTAGCTTCTGTGATATTTATGGTATTTCTGATTATCAAATTTTCATATACAGGCATTTATGATGATTTGTGATCCATTATTTATTTCATTATATTTTACTACAGGATAAATTAATAATATATAAAATTGTTAGTAGTATGTATAGAAGCAATAATAATAGCTGAGCAGTTATTTTAGTGAATATTTTTATTCTGACTCTACATACCTTTTATTCATGTAATCATTAATATACATACTAGCTATATTATTGTCATTCCATTTGAAAACATTTGTCCTCTTACTTTAATCATATGGTAACGGTTTCCCTACATTACACATTCAGCGTATATGGCAAGTTTTTCCTATACTGTCTATATATTAAAATTACCTTTTGACTGTGACTCTCAGTTCTGATCACTAGAAGGCCTGTGGCTCTTTCTTCCTTGCCTGTAAGGCAGCCTCATAGCTTTGCTCAAAACCAGTCTGTGCATCTCTGACAGTCACATGCAAGTTGCTTGGTCTGCTCTTGATATTTCCCAGCATTCTACATCTTGCAATTATTTTTTGTATCTGGACTTCCTTTTCAGAAAATTGATCTGGGGAGTTTACATTCTTCAGACAATTAAGAAATTGAAATAATAGCACTTTAAAAAATAATAAAAGCCATTAATAAAACTGTCTTATTTCCATCTGGAAATATAATTTGCTCAGCACAGAGGAAAAAGAGACTGTGAATGACTATGACCAAGCTGGGGATTGCTGTCCGGTCAAGCAGATAAAAATAAATGAGAAAAAATTCATAACATTCCCTACCTTGATGAGAGGATCAGTGTTCATTGTAGTTCAAAAACCAAACTGGGTAGGAGCCGATTATCAGTCATTTATGCATAAAAAGTGAGGAATCAAGCTAATAGTAATGTGTTTTGTGATGTCTAATGATTAACATGACTTTGAATGCCATTTAGAATGATGACAAGATATGGGAAATTTAAAATGTGGGCTTAATTTTTTTTTTTATTAAGATGATTGTCAAGTGTCAATACAGATTTTACATAGTATACTCATTAAGACCAACAAGGATCAGGCACTTAAATAAATTCATATGGAACAAAAATTTAGAACATATATGATAGACTCCTAGGTCCTATTAATAGGGACATTGGCTTACAATCATGATTAATAACATTATTTACAATATATTATATTATAAAACCTGGCCTATTATTTCCTGAATGGTCATGTGCATGAGGAAAACTGGAGGTCTTATAGAAACTTGAAGTACTGTTTGTTTCGTTAAAGGATATGACTTTCTCCTCTCTCACTTACAGAATTAAAACAATCCTCTGTTTCTAAAGATTTTAAATCAAGTCCCCACTATATAGTATAGGGGTTCTTTAATTTACTTTGTAGACATGTTTACTGCACACTGTATAGTTTATGAGTGTTACCCAAAATGGTTAATTATAGACCCAGAATTCCATGTGTAGAACATTGAGTGAACTAATATAGTTGCTCTATTGTTTGCATATTGGTGGACTCTGTGAAAATAACTTCACACCGAAGTGTTTAAAGCATTTTTACTAAAGCTAACAGTGTTTCTCCTTAAAAGTCTAACGACACTTAACAGCAATTTTAACCGATAAATAGTTGGCAGTTCCTAAACAGACTTTATTCCTACTAAAAGAATTACAGTAGTAGTATTTTAGATGAGAAATTTATAAATCACCAAAGAATGCATAATAATAATAACTTAAATTTGTATAATATTTAGCATTTTATAAATAGCTTTCACATTTTAGTCATTGGAGTGTTATAATGTCCTTGGGAGGCTTATAGTGGAGACATTCCAAATTTTTTAGAAATTCAGAAAGGCCGATAAGCATGGTCATGCAGCTAATATAATATAAGTAAAACTTTTTGTTTACAAATAATGATGATCTTATTTATAGTTACCCTAAAGACTCCACACACACACACACACACACACACACACACACACACACACACGGACACACAAAACCTGTTAGAACTAATAAATGAATTCTGTGAAGTTGCAGAAAACAAAATTAACATACAAAAACCTGTTGCTTTTCTATACACTGACAATTAACTATTTGAAAGGGAAATTAGGAAAACAATCTCATTTATAATAGCACTAAAAAGAATAAATACTTAGGAATAAATTTAATTTAAAGAGATGAAAACGTTGTACATTGACAAGTACCCAACACTGATGAAAGAAATTAGACATGAAAAATGGCATGTCGTAGATGGGAAGACTTAATGTTGTTAAAATGGCCATACTACCCAGAATGATCTGCACATTTATTGCAATCTCTATCAAAAATCTCAATATCATACAAAAATACAAAAACAATTCTAAATTCATATAAACACCAAAGGCCTTGAATAGCCAAACAATCTTGAGGAAGGACAAAATTGGAAGCATCTCACGTTATTATTTTATTATTTGGGTTCTACACTTGATAAGCTTCTTTAAATAGAGAAAGATCAAAATCCAGCTAATTTATTTAAAAGTGGTTTTTCTGAGTCTAAAGCAAGGATCAGCAAACCATGGCCCACGGGCCAAATCCAGCTTGCTGCCTGTTTTAGTAAATAAACTGTTCTTGGAAAACAGTCAACATGCTTATTTGTTTATATTGTCCATGGATACCTTTGGCTATACTAGCAAACTTGAATAATTATCGTGATGATATGGCACAACCTAAAATATTTACAATCTGGTCCTTTATAGACGTTTGCCATTGCCAGTCTAAGGCATGGTCAGCAGTACCATAAACCAGAATTAAACCAATTCTTACAAAAAGTGAATAGTCTATAATCGACAAAAATCACAAGGTTACAGTAGTTATATTTCTAACTGACCTTGAATATCTAGCCAAAGATTGAAAGTGAAAGTTGCTCAGTTTGTGTCCAACTCTTTGCCACCCCAGGGACTTTGCAGTCCATGAAATTCTCCAGGCCAGAGTAATGGAGTGGGCAGATGTTCCCTTTTCTAGGGGATCTTCCCAACCCAGGGATTGCACCCAGGCCTCCCTCATTACAGGTGGATTCTTTACCAGCTGAGCCAAAGCCCAAGATTGGACAATGCTTAATTTCCTTTCCCGATCTAAATTCCTGCTTTTTTTTGCTTGTGTAATGGTTCATTCAGATTGAATCATAGTTCTCTTAGGAAGTGAACAAAATGATTCTTTCATTTTAATGTATCTTTTACACTGTGCTATCAAACTGAGAGAATTTACCACTGGTTTCATTGAAGCATGTGTTTTTGTATTTCAATACCCATTTCAAAATTATCTTTTCAAAGTAGACTTTCCTAAGTAGTTTAGAACTATCACATAAAATTTTAGCTAGAATATAAACATACTTTTTAAATACACCAAGGAAGTGGAATATTTTATTTAATTGTATGCTTAAGTGAAAGTAAATCAGAAATCATTTATTTATTTCTTTGGCAAAAATGACATAGTGATAATGATGTTATCTTTCATTGGCAGGCTCTTTGATAGCCCAGGGTCACATTATGATATTAACAGGATCCTCAGTCTAAGAGCACCTGGAGTACGTTATTGTGTTCTGCTATCCATGAAATGCCATAAGCTCCTCTGCATTTCTCTTAGGGAGGATTTTCTGGCTTCTGTGAGAACCCTTCAGTTGACAGGTGGAAATACTTGTGAATGTGTTAAATATGGGGAAGAATGAAGAAGAGGAAGTTGAGGGCATTCCCTCCTGAGACTCAAGACAAAGAACTGCGTGTGAATAAGTGAAAAATTTGCTTCTTTCTACTGCATCCCCACCTCTTTGCTGCTGAACACAGGTGTTTCACACAGAAGAAACCTGTTTATATTTTAATTGAATTCCACAGAAGAAATAGCAGGTATCGAGATACAGAAGAGAGTTAACAAGTTATTTTGGTTAACAGTGATCCAGTGTAATGAATGTAAAGATGAAAGTTGTTGATACTTAAGACCAAAAACATAGTTTGAGGTCAAATCTTCTCAGGGACTTGAATGCCGTGATACGGAATTGAATTTATTCTGTGTGCAGAGAAGAGCATTAAAGAAATTAGTGGAGAAGACTGGTATGATTGAAGTTCCAATTAGAAGCATCATACAGAAATGAATAAGGGACAGTTGACACTTGTGAAATCAATTTAAGGGATTTTTGTTTCTTTTTAAAAAAACATTTATTTATTTGGCTGTGCCAGGTCTTAGTTGCAGCAGCAGAATCTTTGATCTTTGTTGTGGCACGCGGGTTGTTTAGTTGTGGCATGCAAACTCTTGATTGTGCAAGTGGAAATCTAGCTCCCTGACCAGGATTGAACTCTGGCCCCCTGCATTGGAAGCATGGAGTCTTAGCCGTGGGACCACCAGGGAAATCCTCCAGGGAACTTTTTCAAATGTCTAGATAGCATGAACCTGAAGTAGAAGTAGCAGTGGGAATGTATGGCGTAGAAGACAAATATACAGGTAAAATCTATATGATTCTGTATCCAAATAGAAATTAAATAGTATTCTAAAGTTTTGACCTGGAATAACTGAATGATGGTAGTGACAGAAATAAGAACATCATGAAAAGGAGAAGGTTTTGAAAATATACAGTAGCATTCATCCTTGGTTAGGTTGAATTTCAGATGTTGATGCAACACCCAGGTGGAGGAAGCCAGACAACTTAAGTTCTGGGTGTTTAACAGAAGTTACCAACTGGTAGCCCCTGGGCAGTGTTGACCTATGGAAGTGCTTTTTGGTAGACCTGTTTGTTTTTTTTTAATTATTCTAAAGTGATTTTTTTTTTCATCTCTTTAGCTAATAGGTTGACCATTGCTTTCTCTTCTAGCATTCAGGAGATACTATTATTGCATTAGTTTTCAGTTTTGTTGTCGCTGTTGAGAAATCTAGCCACTGTTCCTGTTTAGGATGCTGTTAATATTTTCCCACCTGTCTGATATTTTGCTGTTTTATTATAATGTGTTTGTGTAAGCTTATTTTTATTTTTTCTGCTTGGGACTTATTTTGCATTTCAAATATAAGGACTTGTGCCTTAAATACATTCTGGAACATTCTCAGGAATTGCCGCTTTGATATTGTCTTCTACTCATTCCCTCAATTTATTCTTCGTAGAATTCTTTTTAGATGTTAGATTCTTTATCCTTCTGTCCTCTGTGCCAGAAAACATCTCTTACATTTTCCACTTTATTATTTCTCTCTGCTCTATTCTTATGATTTCCTCATGTTTTAGATCACAGATTGTTTCTTTAACTATCTCAAGTCTGCTGTTTAAGCAGTCCAGTATAAACTTAGTGGCTTTATTTTCATTCTAGAATTTGTTTTGGATTTTTTTCAAGCCAACTTAAAAAACAACAGCAACTGTGTCTCCTTTTCTTGTATTCTCATTCTGTGTCTCTAATGACTTAAAAATGTTTGTTTCAGGAGCCTTCTTCAGTACTACCCGTCTCTAGTTCTCTTCCTGCTGTTGGAGACTCTTATCGTAGTCTGTTCCCTCACACGCTTGGTAGTTTGGCTTGTGCACTCATCTTAGGCAAGCCTGTACATGTTTGAATCCTTGATTCTGTGCCTTTCCAGAGTGCTTTGCTTTTGCCTCTTCTTTTTTTTTTTTTAATTAATTTATATTTTTTTAGTTTGTTTTGCTTTACAATACTGTGTTCGTTTTGCTATACATTGACATGAATCGGCCACGATGCTTTTGCCTCTTCTAAGTGTCACAGACCAGGACAAATTTGTACGTAAATTTCACACCTCTTGGTCATACTTTTAAATTCTGTGTCCATATGAGAGGCAGAAAGCATATTTCTTTTCTTTTGTTCAGTACTTCTGAATGTTTTTTTTTCTTATTTTCTCATTCCTTTTTTTTTTTTTTTTTTTTTGGGATATGAATTCCTAGGGGAGGCTCTCCCACTTAAGCCCAAATCAAGACAGATAAGCTTTTCTTTTCATCCTGCTGTTTGCAAATTGATGTTTGTTTTTTTTTTTCCTGGCCTTGTTTTCCCTGAAGTCATGGCTGTCTGTGGGTTCCAGCATTATGCAGGGAGAAATCTCACTTCTCAGAGGAGAGGGAGCCAACATCTCTTGTACTTTTTCTTCATGGATAGTAAACCAAATGCCTCAGCGACTGAGACTGAAAAACACCCAGGGGTTATCTTTATGTGTTTACAACTCTCTAGTACTGCTTTCTCATTTATTATTGTTATTATTTCTTTATGACTTCTGGGTATTTCTCTTGCTACTTTCTTTCTAACACAGTGTTCATTTAAAAGCTTATTTTCCCTTTGTAATTGGTACACACAACAACTATATGCAATGCAGAGGACTGGATTGATCCTGGAATAGAAAAAGGGCATTGGGGGAAAATGGTAAAAATGATAGTCTTTGCATACACCAGTTTTCTGGCTTTGATAATTGTATGATTATATAGGTTAACATTTGAAAAAGGTGGATGAAGAGTATATATGAATTATCAATACTGTTTTTTCAGTATTTCTTCGTGTAAAATTATTTCAAAAAAAAGTTTTAAGGACGCATACTTGTTTTAGTTTATTCAGCACTTCTGAATGCTTTTTTTCTTGTTTTGTTTTCTGTTTGTTTTTTCTTTCTTATTATTCTTTTTTAGAATGTTTTATAGTTGAGAGGATTTCCAGATTTATTTCTACGTCATATTTTTGTAAAAAGAGTTACTTGCCATCATTTAAAAAAATGAAATAGAGAATCCTCACTCTCCCAAATTTAGATTGCTAGCCTTTTCTTTAGAAGTTAGATTATGTGATTGTATTGGAACTACATGTGCATGAAAAAATCTACTGGAGCTGAGTGATGGCCACATCTTAGGCATATCTCTCTAGTTTGCTGCAGCCTCTGTCTTTTTCTGCTGTTTTATATCTGGTTTGCCATATTAGCTTCCTCTTGCCTACCTCGCTTCCATAGATACTTATATATGTAACCTTTCATCCAACACTTGGTAGAGAGGTTAATGTTGCAGCTGGAGATTCGGTGTTCAGTTCAGTTCAGTCACTCAGTTGTGTCCGATTCTTGGCAACCCCATGAATCACAGCATGCCAGGCCTCCTTGTCCATCACCAACTCCTTGAATTCACCCAAACACGTGTGCATTGAGTCGGTGATGCCATCCAGCCATCTCATCCCCTGCCGTCCCTTTCTCCTCCTGCCCCCAATCCCTCCCAGCATCAGGGTCTTTTCCAATGAGTCAGCTCTTTGCATGAGGTGGCCAAAATATTGGAGTTTCAGCCTCAGCATCAGTCCTTCCAATGAACACCCAAGACTGCTCTCCTTTAGGATGGATTGGTTTGATCTCCTTGCAGTCCAAGGGACTCTCAAGAGTCTCTTCAGCACCAGAGTTGAAAAGCATCAATTCTTCTGTGCTCAGCTTTCTTCACAGTCCAACTCTTACATCCATACATGACCACTGGAAAAACCATAGCCTTGACTAGACGGAACTTTGTTGGCAGAGTAATATCTCTGCTTTTTAATACCCTGTCTATGTTGGTCATAGCTTTTCTTCCAAGGAACAAGCATCTTTTAATTTCATGGCTACAGTCACCATCTGCAGTGATTTTGGAGCCCCAAAAAATAAAGTCTGACACTGTTTCCACTGTTTCCCCATCTATTTCCCATGGAGTGATGGGACCAGACGCCATGGTCTTAGTTTTTTGAATGTCAAGTTTTAAGCCAACTTTTTCACTCTCCTCTTTCACTTTCATCAAGAGGCTCTTTAGTTCTTCACTTTCTGCCATAAGGATGGTGTTATTTGCAAATCTGAGATTATTTTGCCGACTAAGGTCCGTCTAGTCAAGGCTATGGTTTTTCCTGTGGTCATGTATGGATGTGAGAGCTGGACTGTGAAGAAAGCTGGATGCCGAAGAATTGATGCTTTTGAACTGTGGTGTTGGAGAAGACTCTTGAGAGTCCCTTGGACTGCAAGGAGATCCAACCAGTCCATTCTGAAGGAGATCAGCCCTGGGATTTCTTTGGAAGGAATGATGCTAAAACTGAAGCTCCAGTACTTTGGCCACCCCATGCAAAGAGTTGACTCATTGGAAAAGACCCTGATGCTGGGAGGAATTGGGGGCAGGAGGAGAAGGGGACGACCGAGGATGAGATGGCTGGATGGCATCACTGACTCAATGGACGTGAGTCTGAGTGAACTCCGGGAGTTGGTGATGGACAGGGAGGCCTAGCGTGCTGTGATTCATGGGGTCGCAAAGAGTCGGACACGACTGAGCGGCTGAACTGAACTGAACTGATTATTGGTATTTTTCCTGGCCATCCTGATTCCAGCTTGTGCTTCATCCAGCCCAGCGTTTCTCATGATGTATTCTGCATATAAGTTAAATAAGCAGGGTGACAATATACAGCTTTGACATACTCTTTTTCCTATTTGGAACCAGTCTGTTGTTCCATGTCCAGTTCTAACTGTTGCTTCCTGACCTGCATACAGATTTCTCAGGAGGCAGATCAGGTGGTCTGGTATTCCCATCTCCTGAAGAATTTTCCACATTTGTTGTGATCCACACAGTCAAAAGCTTTGGCATAGTCAATGAAGCACGGGTTGATGTTTTTCTGGAACTCTCTCACTTTTTCAATGATCCAATGGATGTTGGCAATTTGATCTCTGGTTCCTCTGCCTTTTTTAAATCTAGCTTGACCTCAGAAAGTTCATGGTTCACATACTGCTGAAGCCTGACTTGGAGAATTTTGAGCATTAGTTGCTAGTTTGTGAGATGAGTGCAATTGTGCAGTAGTTTGAGCATTCTTTGGCATTGCCTTTCTTTGGGATTGGAATGAAAACTGATCTTTTCTAGTCCTGTGGCCACTGCTGAGTTTTCCAAATGTGCTGGCATATTGAGTGAGGCACTTTCACAGTATTATCTTTAAGGATTTGAAATAGCTCAACTGGATTTCCATCACCTCCACTAGCTTTGTTATAGTGATGCTTCCTAAGGCCCACTTGACTTTGCATTCCAGTATGTCTGGCTCTAGGTGAGTGATCACACCGTTATGGTTATCTGAGTCATGAAGATCTTTTGTATAGTTCTTCTGTGTATTCATGCCACCTCTTGTTGTATCTTCTGCTTCTGTTAGACCATATCATTTCTGTCCTTTATTGAGCCCATCTGTGCATGAAATGTTCCCTTGGTATCTCTGATTTTCTTGAAGAGATCTCTAGTCTTTTCCATTCTATTGTTTTCCTCTATTTCTTTGCACTGATCATTGAGGAAGGCTTTCTTATCTCTCCTTGTTATTCTTTGGAACTCTGCATTCAGATGTTTATATCTTTCCTTTTCTCCTTTTCCATTTGCTTCTCTTCTTTTCATAGCTGTTTGTTAGGCCTCCTCAGAAAACCATTTTGCTTTTTGGTATTTCTTTTTCTCGAGGGTGATCTTGATCCTTGCCTCCTGTACAATGTCACGAACCCTCTGTCCATAGTTCTTTAGGCACTCTGTCTATCAGATCTAGTCCCTTAAATCTATTTCTCACTTCCCTTGTATAATCATAAGGGATTTGATTTAGGCCATAATCGGATGGTCTAGTGGTTTTTCCTATTTCTTCAATTTAAGTCTGAATTTGGCAATAAGGAGTTCATGATCTGAGCCAGAGTCAACTCCTGGTCTTGTTTTTGCTGACTATATACAGCTTCTCCATCTTTGGATGCAAAGAATATAATCAGTCTGGTTTCAGGTTTGACCATCTGGTGATGTCCATGTGTAGAATCTTCTCTTGTGTTGTTGGAAGCGGGTGGTTGCTATGACCAGTGCGTTCTTTTGGCAAAACTCTGTTAGCCTTTGCCCTGCTTCATTCTGTACTCCAAAGCCAAATTTTCCTATTTCTTCAAATATTTCTTGACTTCCTACTTTTGCATTCCAGTCCCCTATAATGAAAAGGACATCTTTTGGGGATGTTAGTTCTTGAAGGTCTTGTACGTCTTCATAGAACTGTTCAGCTTCACTTCTTCAGCATTACTGGCCAGAGCATAGACTTGGATTACCCTGATATTGAATGGTTTGCCTTGGAAACGAACAGAGATCATTCTGTTGTTTTTGAGATTGCACCCAAGTACTGTATTTCGGACTCTTTCGTTGACTATGATGGCTACTCCATTTCTTCTAAGGGATTCTTGCCCACAGTAGTAGATATAATAGTCATCTAAGTTAAATTCACCCATTCCAGTCCATTTTAGTTTGCTGATTCCTAAAATGTTTACATTCACTCTTGCCATCTCCTGTTTGACCACTTCCAATTTACCTTGGTTCATGGACCTAACATTCCAGTTTCCTATGCAGTATTGCCCTTTACAATTGTTCCTCTTTACAATTAGAATTTGTTATTGTAATCATACATAATAACTGGCCTCAGAGAGCCCTGCCCCCTTTGCCCAAAGAGATTAACATCCTCCCTCTAAGGACCAGCCTCAGGAAACTTTGTTCCTCTGTTTAAAGAGATTAACACATAATCTCCCTGAATTTGTCCATTCCAGGACATATTTGCAATGATCTTTACTTCCTCAACTCCTCCCTCTCTCTGTCCTATAAAAGGACCTAGAGTCTAGACCCCATCAAGATGGTTATTTTGAGACCTTAGTCTGCCATCTTCTCAGCTTTCTGAATAAAGCTGTGTTCCTTGTCTGAACAGCTCCTCTCTCAGGTAATTGGCCTGTTGGGCAGCAAGCAGACAAAGCTCATGAAACAGGAATCTGAGTTCTTGTTCAAGGAGCTGAAGAATGAACTTCCCAGTAGGAACCAAATAGAATTTATTTTAGAGGCAAGAAAAGTACAAAGCTCTCAGCATAGACAATGAGAAGGGTAGAGAGTCCCCCAAAAGAAAGGACTTACAGCAGTTACATCCTTACTGGTATTGATCTATACATTTTTGGTTGACTCCTGTCCTTAAAATGTTTAAGGACATTAATGTTTAACCAGTTAGTTTAAAGATCACAGTGTTTAGCTTAACATCTTTATGGCTTCTCTTAACCAACTTCCTCAGATTAGGTCACACCCTTTTTCATGTCCCCTGCCCATTTTACAATGGACCAGGTATATGAGCTAAAGATTAATGATCACCAGTTGTTTTTCTTTTAAGAGTGCCAGGAGTTAATGGTTGTCCTGTCCTCGATCTGGGTGTTGTTATTATCTACCAGACGGAGGATGCTTTCATTTGAAAGTCAGGAACAAAGGGTATAGCTTGGTTAATAAAGCAAGATGTTTATTGAAACCAAGACCAAGGTCTCAGAGTCCTACACTGACTGCCTAGCGATTTCAGCCTCACTTGGGCTCGTAACACTGTGTTATGATGCATGTGTGTTATGATGCATGTGTGTTATGCTTAGTCACTCAGCTGTGTCCACCTCTGCCACCTTATGGACTGTATCCCTCCAGGTTCCTCTGTCCATGGGGCTCTCCAGGCAAGAATACTGGAGTGGGTAGCCATTCCCTTCTCCAGGGGATCTTCCCAACCTAGGGGTCTAACTGAGGTCTTCTGCATTGTAGGCACAGTGTTTACCAGCTGAGCCACCAGGGAAGCCCAAGAATACTAGAGTGGGTAGCCTATCCCTTCTCCAGTGGGTATCTTCCCAACCAGGGATTGAACTAGGGTCTCCTGCACTGCAGGCGGATTCTTTACCAGGTGAGTTACCAGAATAGCCGAGGATAGGTCTGCTACTAAGTCGCTTCAGTCGTGTCCAACTCTGTGCGACCCCATAGATGGAAGCCCACCAGGCTCCTCTGTCCCTGGGATTCTCTAGGCAAGAACACTGGAGTGGGTTGCCATTGCCTTCTCCAACGCATGAAAGTGAAAAGTGAAAGGGAAGTTGCTCAGTCGTGCCGACTCTTAGCGACCCCAAGGACTGCAGCCTACCAGGCTCTTCCATCCATGGGATTTTCCAGCAAGAGTACTGGAGTGGGGTGCCATTGCCTTCTCCGCAGGATAGGTCTAGTTTGCTTCTATTCTCAGTGAGTATGAAGGGGGAGTGGAAACATGCCCATTCTTTTTGAGAGGGCAACCTGAAAGTGGAACGTATTTACTTCTGTTCATATCTCATTAACCATCACTTGGCCTCATCAAGTTAGAAGGAAGAGTGGTAAATGTGTCTCTGGCTAAGATTTTTATTATTAAAGAAAGTAAGAGTGAATATCGAGTGACGAATAATTTTTGCCACATAATTCACTCTCATAGGGGGAAACCATTGTAGACTTAAAAGAGAGGATATTGGCAACTTTAAATAGAAAGTTGTCATAGAGTATCGTAAAATCTAGATTTCAAGGAATTGAGTGAAGGGATGAAGAGATTACAGAATGAGTGAATTAATATGGCCTCTTTTGAGAAGTATGATACCCAATGAAATAAGAGATGATTCTGGGATGGTACGGGAATTAAGGACAAGATTGTTTCTAGTTAGGAGAATCTGAGTCATCTCAGAAAAGGAATAACTTAGAAGGGGAGAAACTGAAAACCGGGTAGATAGCTAACTTTAGGAGATATGACAACTCTTCTTACCCACAAGTGCAGGATAAAGAGGAGAGGTATGGTTGAAATATAAACATTTTAAATGGAGAAGAAACACAAGAAAAAATTTATGATGTCTTCTTATTGAAGTCAGTGGCCAGATAATCTACTGAGAAGGAATCTGAGGCAGGTATATAAATTAAGACGGCCACTGAAGGGAGTACGCCATTAGAAACACAAAAATAATCAAAGTAGAATTTGAGCCCCAGCTGGAGATAGAGAGCTTGGATTTACAGTAAAATCAGTAGTATGTGTTTTGATCTTTTGTAATGAAGCATGGCAGCCCATGCATAGAAGCTAGAAAAGCAGATAATGGAATTTACCAAGGTTAAGGATTAGCAAAATAGGAATGAGAATTGTCAAATTAAGAAAATCTAGGTAAAATTAAAAAAAAAAATCTAGATAAGCACCATGGAGTCCTGTGTCAGTTATCACAGGTCAAGCAAGTGTAAGGAAAAAGTGGATGGAAAGATGTGTTTGTTTTGTATTGCTGTCTGATGAATTGCTCCAGAATTTAACAGCTAAAACAGCATTTCTATCTCATACAGTTTTTTTTTTGGATTAGGAATTTGAGAATGGTTTAGCTAGGTGGTTCTGGCTCTCTGCCTCTCTCATACGTGAGAATGTAGTCAAGATATTTTTTGAAACTACTGTCATTAAAGGTATGACTGCAGCTTCTAAGACTGCTCACTTAGATGATTGGTGAGTTTACAGGAGTCCATGGCATCTCACCACAGGGCCTACTCCATAGAGCTGCTTGAGTTTCCTCAGCTTATGGCAGCTGACTTCCTCAGGCCAAGCGATCTGAAATAGAGAAGGGCGGTAGACACAATATCTTTTACAACTTAGTCTCAGAAGTTCCACTGTGTCAGTTCTGCTAAGTCAAGTTGGTTACACATGTCAGCTGTATTCTGTTTAAGAGGGAGCCAGCAAGAGCTTGAATTACAGGAGGGGACTCCCATCGTGATAGCTGACCAGCACATAGGAGAACTGGAAAGGGAGTTGGCATCTAGTAAGAACTTACTCTAAACCAGGCATATAATTTAATTTTTGCAATAATTTTATGAAGAATGTATTAATTTTGCATTTTTGTTGTTCCCCAGTCACTAAGTCATGAATTATCACAGTAGAGGTGAGATATCATAGTTAATATATATATATAAGCACAGTTAGAAGATCCAGGTAAAGTAGTCACAAGAAGTGTGCTGACAGCTCTGAGAAAAAAAGTCGGGAGATCAAGAAAGTGCCAGCCTCAAAATTTGTAAAAATGTATGTCTGAGGCTTGGAAGAAAAATCCAGAGCTGATAGTGGAGAATTCTTTTAAAAGATGCTGTATCACTGATGCTCTTAGAGGCCGTAAGAACGGTACTGTGAGAAAAAACATAGCCTTCAGCAACTTCAGGTCAGGAAGTCATTCAGAAGAGTTGGACTCTGAAACATTTTATGAGTGACCAATTAATTACATTTAGATTTTCTCCTTTATGTGTAGCAGTTAATAAAATCTGTGTCTAAAAAGTCTGATAGCTCTTTCAATCGTGTAACATTAAAGTTCTACATCATATGGCATTGTGATATCATTATTTTGCTGCTCTTTTTATTTCTTAGCAATCCATGAAATAAAGATTTCATCTTACAGTCAAATGGAGTCTTAGGTTTATTAAATTAGAATATTTTACTAGGCATGATATCTTTATTAATGTTTAGTGGATTTCAACCAAAGGTCATTGTATCCCTGGAGCTGCCACAGCAATTTCTGAATGCTTTGAACATAGATTTTTTATCTATAAAAAGGCAGCATGGGTTACATTCTACTTCCTGTGCTTTGGCTGCTTTAGATCAGATCAGTTCCATTGGTTATCTCATTCTAATCAGAAGGTCTGTCAGACACATATACCTCTTCGTTAGATGTATAATTTGTCCATGGAGAACAATGAAATAATAATTTAAAAAAGACACTGAGATAATATTTCCTAAGAAGAGGGCATGTCCAATATGTAGTATTTTGCAATTTCCTATTTTATACCAAGTTCTTTCCGTTTGGGTCTTAATTCACTAAGCCTTCAAACAGCTACCCATCAACTAGGAATATTGAGCTTTATAACTAATAATTATAAGATCTGACTCAAAATTCATTTATTTAAAAAAGCCAGGGAGTTCCCTGGCAGTCCAGTGGTTAGGACTCTGTGCTTTCACTGCCAAGGGCCCAGGTTCAGTCCCTGGTCGGAGAACTAAGATCTCACAAGACATGTGACCCAGTCAAAAAAATAATGAAATTTAGTTAAAAAAAATTTTTTAAGCCAGATTGCAATTATCAGCTTCCAAGTACCACCTCCTTATCCGTACAATCCATACGCTGTCAGATGTTTAAAAACTCAGAAAAGTTAAATCCATTTTCAGGCTATATCCCAGGAGATTCAAATATGGTAAACAAAAGACATCCGTCCTGTTCACAAGAGTGAGAGGAGGAGAACTGGGTAATGCGGTAATGATTTTAGATGTGTACGTAAGAAGCTCTTTATAAAATATGTTTTTTAAATTACTTGACATTAGCATGCATAGCTAAACAGGGTTTGGCTCATAGTATTTTCTTCCTTCAGAACTGGCTTTCCAAGAGCATGATAAAGTGAAGTATAAACATTACAGGAGATGTGAACTGATTTCTAAACATTTCACTGATTTTTAAAAAAATAAACAACAGATCATTGTTACTTTAGAGAGGCTAACATATCCTCCATCATTATATGATGAAAAGTAGATTTTAAATGTTTTTATATATTTGATAGAGTCCAAATGCTTCAGTAATGGTTCTGACTTAGATATTATTTAAATGTGAACTTTCTGTTAGATTATATAACCTCTATAAGTGCTTTCCAGAATGATACTGTGATATAATATAGTAGATATAAATCAACCTTGCATTTTTTTAAAAAAAAAGATAGTTTAATGGACAGTTTTGCTTTATAGGTTCTTTTTTTTTTTTTCATTTTTAGAGATGTATCTGATGTTTTTAATTTTGTTTGAGTAGTACTGCTGATGGAAACGTGTTCTGGAGCTCAGATAATGAATACTGGGTTTTTCTGAAGGTAGGCACTGACCTAGGGACATTGTGCTTTTTCTCTCCTTGAGAAGCGAGAAGAAAGAATTGGCATCTTAGAGGAATAGGCAGCATAGAGTACTGTGAAAATCTGGAACCTCGTAGATTTGGAGAATGACAACTAACTCCTGAGTCACTGATGTTTGAGCCTGACGGACCACTCACTTAGTTTGTGTTGCTTTAAATCCTTTCTAGTAACACACAGTAGCCTTTAAAATAATATATAATATCTATAGTTTGTATCTTTTTAGTATCACTGATTCTAAAATTATAGAAAATAGCCAAATACAAGGTTAAGTGGGCCTTAGGAAGCATCACTACGAACAGAGCTAGTGGAAGTGATGGAATTCCAGTTAAGCAATTTCAAATCCTGAAAGATGATGCTGTGAAAGTGCTGCACTCAATGTGCCAGCAAATTTGGAGAACTCAGCAGTGGCCACAGGACTGGAAAAGGTCAGTTTGCATTCCAGTACCAAAGAAAGGCATGCCAAAGAATGCTCAAACTACCGCACAATTGCATTCATCTCACACATTAGTAAAGTAATGCTCAAAATTCTCCAAGCCAGGCTTCAACAATACGTGAACCATGAACACCCTGATGTTCAAGCTGGTTTTAGTAAAGGCAGAGGAACCAGAGATCAAATTGCCAACATCCACTGGATCGTTGAAAAAGCAAGAGAGTTCCAGAAAAACATTTATTTCTGTCTTATTGACTATGCCAAAGCCTTTGACTGTTTAGATCACAATAAACTGTGGAAAATTCTGAAAGAGATGGGAATACCAGACCACCTGACCTGCCTCTTGAGAAATCTGTATGCAGATCAGGAAGCAACCGTTAGAACTGGACATGGAACAACAGACTGGTTCCAAATAGGAAAAGGAGTACATCAAGGTTGTATATTGTCACTCTGCTTATTTAACGTCTATGCAGAGTACATCATGAGAAATGCTGGACCGGATGACACACAAGCTGGAATCAAGATTGCCGGGAGAAATATCAATAACCTCAGATATGCAGATGACACCATCCTTATGGCAGAAAGTGAAGAGGAACTAAAGAGCCTCTTGATGAAAGTGAAAGAGGAGAGTGAAAAAGTCGGCTTAAAGCTCAACATTCAGAAAACAAAGATCATGGCATCCAGTCCCATCACTTCATGGCAAATAGATGGGGAAACAGTGGCAGGCCTTATTTTTTTAGTCTCCAAAATCACTGCAGATGGTGACTGCAGCCATGATATTAAAAGACACTTACTCCTTGGAAGGAAAGTTATGACCAACCTAGACTGCATATTAAAAAGCAGTGACATTACTTTGCCTACAAAGGTCCATCTAGTCAAGGCTATGGTTTTTCCAGTGGTCATGTATGGATGTGAAAGTTGGACTGTGAAGAAAGCTGAGTGCCGAAGAATTGATGCTTTTGAACTGTGGTGGTGAAGAAGATTCTTGAGAGTCCCTTGGACAGCAAGGAGATGCAGCCAGTCCATCCTAAAGGAAATCAGTCCTGACTTTCATTGGAAGGATTGATGTTGAAGCTGAAACTCCAGTACTTTGGCCACCTGATGTAAAGAACACATTTGAAAAGACCTTGATGCTGGGAAAGATTGAAGGCAGGAGAAGAAGGGGACGATAGAGGATGAGATGATTGGATGGCATCACTGGCTCAGTGGACATGGGTTTGAGTAGGTCCTGGGAGTTGGTGATGAACAGGGAGGCCTGGCATGCTGCAGTCCATGGTGTCACAAAGAGTCAGACATGACTGAGTAACTGAACTGAACTGAAGGGTTAAATTGATTATCTTAAATTTGCTTATGTTCCCTTTTTTGATATGAAAGTCATTGTCAGTATTTATAAGTGGAGTAGGAAAAGGCAATGGCACCCCACTCCAGTACTCTTGCCTGGAAAATCCCATGGACGGAGTAGCCTGGTAGGCTGCATTCCATGGGGTTGCTAAGAGTTGGACATGACTGAGCAACTCCACTTTCACTTATCACTTTCATACATTGGAGAAGGAAATGGCAACCCACTCCAGTGTTCTTGCCTGGAGAATCCCAGGGACGAGGGAGCCTGGTGGGCTTCCTTCCGTCTGTGGGGTCGCATAGAGTTGGACACGACTGAAGCGACTTAGCAACAGCAGCATTCTCCATAGAAGAAATGTGAAGGAACTAGCTAAAACACTTCAATAGACATTTGCCCCTCTCCTGTGCTATTTATTGCAATGAGTGGCTAAAAATGGTTTAGGGTATAAGCAAATTACTTCATTTTGATTCTAGATGCTGAGCTCCTAATAGCTTTTAAATTTATACAGTTTTTGTTTAGCTGTCAAAACATTTAATTATATCATGCCCAAAGGTGTAAAGCTGTCAAATAAATCTGAGTTTAGGCATAAACATTCGCTAAGTTACATGTGCTACTACACGGGAGTTGTTCTTGGACAGCTTGTGAACGCGTCTAAGGGGGAGGGGCGTGTCGAGGAACATTAACTCAGCAGGTACAGAACAACACCGGCCCAATGAATTGATGATTACTTGTAAACAGCAGGTAGTAATGCCCCAGTCTTTGTAATTCCCCTCTTTGTAAAATAAAGCAGACTAGAGAGTGTGGATTCTCGGGCTCAATTTGCCCTTTAAGAAAGCTGTATTTTTGTAAAAAAAATACATGTTCTTTCTTTTCTTGCCTTAACATTGTTTTTTTTTTCCTCTTCAAAAGCAAATGTATATATCATTAGTGCTTTCTTTCCTTCTGCCTTACTCTAGGATCTCTTGCTATAGGAAGAATGATCCCAATGCACTTTATGAAGGAAGTATTGACCCTGATCACCAGTTAAGCATTTCAAGTTTTCTGTGTAAAACATTGTTCCAGAGTTACTGAGTATGAGTAAGAAATAAAGATTGTTTATACTTAAAATACACATGGTGATGTAAAGTATTTTTAAAGAAAGGAAAGTTTAAAGTGCTTTAAAACCATTCTTATCTGATTATTTCATAAATAACCATTTTTTGGTATTTGATGACATTATTTGGAGGCAGACTGTTAGCATAAATAGTCATGCAGACTTGACTAACACAAAATTCACTAAGAGGTAGGGGAGTAAAGTAAATTAGTTCTACTTTGAAGCTTTTATTTTCTTCCCCTTTCAAAATGAATGGGAAGGCCCTTGAATGAAAGCTGCTTTTCATTAGTGCTACCAAATACCTACTTGAAAGAGTTGAGTTCTCACTGAACACCCACAGAAGAGAAAGGGAAAGCTTCCTTTCTCTACTGGAGGACCATCAGCTAAATAGCTCTTGGCTTCTCTTTTCCAATCAGGTGGTTTCACATCAGAGTTAATTACTCCAGTCATTTATTCTAATCACCCTCTTCTTATGGCTAGCTGCATTCTGTCATGGGGTGGCATCGTTTGAAGCCAGTTAAGTTTGAAAACCACTGCAGGGTACTTGAGGCTCATTAGTGAGGCCTATCCATGCCTGGCTTTGGATTTGCTCCCTGATTAACTCTGGATCTCTCTGCCTAGCGCCCTCCTCCCGCCAGCTACCAGCCCCCACTCGTCAATGAGTTGCTCCAGAGAGGAATGTTTCAATTAACTCTTGCCTTGCTGTTTGTCTTTTCGCCTGCATATTTAAGGAAAATCTCAATGCTTATATCACTAATACATATTTCATAGATTCTGACCTTAGAACTGTATCCTTTGAGTTTAACTGCAATGGTTGACATTCTATAAAGAAGAGTTTTATTTTTTAAAACAAAGGAGGAGAATGGTGGTCTCTCAGAATGAATACGTCTATGTCCTTGATCCAATTCTCCTAAGCTAATAAAGGTAGTGATTCCAACTCTGGTATTACATTATTCTAGTGTGTTATACCAGCTTGTAGCAGTTACCTGTAAAGCTTAAAAGATGTCTCAAAACAGTTTTATGTTTGACCTTATTGTTTATTATTATAGTACTTTAATTTAAAAGTGATTGCCAAGGTGGCACATTTAAGAGATACTAAAATCACAAAGACAAATAATATTTGTGCTGTACTTTAAAAAAAATTAAAGAAAAATGTGTAGTTCAAGGCCCTGAGTAGTTAGTTTGAGACAGTGTTATTACATGAAAGTATTTAAAACTTTTTCTTTTATTTTTTTTAGTTCTACCAGTTTATTGCTACCAACCCATCACCCTCCACCCTCATGCACACATGCTCAGTCATGTAACCCCATGGTCTGCAGCCCGCCAGGCTCCTCTGTCCATGGACTTTTCCAGGCAGGAATACTGGAGTGGGTTGCCATCTCCTTCTCCAAAAACATTTTCTAAAAACTAACAAAAACATATATCGAATTTGGTAGTTAAAGTGTTTATTTAAACAGGAAATGAGAGAAATTTTCTCCTTTCTTTTTGCATGGTAGTTTGATTTAAAAGAAATCAAATAGCTTTATGTGTCAAAGCAAAATCTGATACTCTTTAAAATATATGAGTCGCATTTTGTTTTCTGTTTCTGATGTCCATGGTTGTTCAGAAATTCACGGAATGAATTCTTACTGTTAATTCTCAAACCAAAATAATTCAACTACTTCTTTATTAAGAGTCTTTGGATTAGCAGTTAACAAACATGTTGGTATTCTGTCTTGTTGAATGGTTGAGTTTTTTAAATCGATTTTTGAAATCTCCTAATATACAGTTAAACTAGTGAAAAGAGGCCTAGAATATAATTTACTTGGCTCTATAAATGAGATACAATCTCTGCTTTCCAGGAATTCAGCTACTAGTGAGGAAGGTAGAAAAATAAACTGTAAACTTTTAGTTTTAAAAAGCAAGTGTAAAAATGAAAACCAGTTGAGAGAACAGTAAAATCTGTAAATGAAGCCTTTGGGTTGACATGGCACATCAGATTTGGTGTATACTCAGCAGTACTTAATACTAGTGTTACCAAGACGATCCTAGATACACGGCGGCAGAAGAGACACAGATGTAAAGAGCAGACCTTTGGCCTCTGAGAGGGCGAGGATGGGCGGTGGGAGAGAGCAGCAGCGCAGCATGTGCGACCACACGGGGAAGAGACGGCCAGGGCAGGGCCAGCGCTTCACGCGGCACCCAACGCCGGTGCCCTGGGGCAGCCCAGAAGGGCGGGGCGGAGAGGCAGGCGAAAGGTGTGGCTCAGGATGAGGGGACACGCCGTAAGCACCCCTGGCTGATTCACGTTGATGTGCGCAAGAGACATCACAATATTGTAACCAAATTATCCTCCAATTAAACTTAATTTAAAAAGTACTAGTGTTACCCAGTGGTATTGGGTGAAACCCATTAAAAATAATTCTTAATATAAAAGGTTTTGTATTTTTAGAATAGTGCAACTTTGGCATATACCATTCTGTTTTAGAATTTTTCAAAAGGATGTGTACTAACATGGCTTCAGGAGTCAGATCTCAGTTCAGGTTGCAACTCTGATATTTACTAGCTGTGTGACAGTAGTCTATTGACTTAGCGTTCTTAACCTCATTGGTAAAACAGTTTTAAAAATGTAGTCCTTATCTCCTAGGGTTACTATGAAGATTAAATAAAATAATCCATGTAAAACATTTAACATAAAACTGGACACATTATAAGCAATCGCTAAAGTTAAGTGCCAGTGTAATTATGTTTTTTAGTTGGTAGTGAATTTCTTACAAGTTGACCTACAGATGCTTTTTCCTTGCATAATATGTTGGCTTTCTAGAGGCCTTGTCAAGTTTATGAATGACTTCATTTGCATCCATCTTCCTGACATTGTTCAGGAAAAAAGAAAACATGAAAGATGATACTGTAATATACACTTCATTTTTTCTTTTTTCCATGTAATCACCCTATAGACAAATCATTTGTAATGGCTAGTAATCACAGAAATTCTTCACATTTTCTAAAACTCTACCAAATTAGCACAGTATCAACTGGATAAAGTTTCTATTGTTAATTTCACACTTCTTATACAATGCTTTAAGATCATAGTCCCTCAGCATAGATGCTGAATTGTGCCAAATCACAAGAATTTCTTAAATGCCATTCATTCATTCAGCAGACATTTATTAGGGGCCTACTGGGTAATTAGGTCTGTGATCACAAAATTGGAAGAATATGACACCTGCCCTTTGGGGCTGACATTATGAAGATCAAACAGACGTGGCAGTAACTAATTAGAGAAATAGATTAAGTGATGTGTTTATTTATTCATTCAACAAATATTTAGTGAGTGCCTACAACTTATTAGTCTTTGGAATATAGCAGTGAGAAAGACAGCATATTGCCTGCCCTTTTACACCATATTGTTCAGTGAGGGAGATGAATACTAAATAAGAAACTAAAAAAATAAAGATATAACTTGTGATAATATATCATATAAGAAATAATATAATACCTGTGGTATATTCCATAAAGAAAAAGCACAGACTACGATTAAAGCAATTTAATATTTTATTCATTTGTGTGTATACATTTTTAATATTAATTTTATTGAGATATTACTAATGTATAACATTACTTTCCAGTGTTCAACAAAATGATTCAATATTTGTATATTATGAAATGATCACTCCACATCTAGTTAACAGCTGTCACCATACATAGTTAGAATTGTTTGGTTTTTTTTAGCTCTGCAGCCCGAGGGAACGCCTTATTTTGCTACCTTGGGAAGATTGGACAGTGCCTAACTCAAGGAAATTACATTTGGTTTTAGTCTTTAAGAATGAGTAGTAGTTCACCAAGGAGGGAGCAGGATGACAGAAAGGGGTTACAGAGCTACAAAGCAGCGTGAACAAAGATCGTGATGTTATTACAGTATAGCACGTGCACTCAGGTTAACTCAGAAGGTAGAGTTCAGTATGTGTGCAAGAGACTGTGAATGATACCCACAGAGAAGACTGGAGGCAGAGTATATGAGCAATTCGTAACGTCTTGTAAGTCAGATGGACCTTTATCTTTGGGATAGTGGTGCCCACAAGGCAGTTGCCAAACCAGGAGCAGCAGTCTTACCTGGGAACTTGTTAAAAAGGCATATCTTGGGCTCAGCGCCAGAACTATAGAGCAGAAGCTGTGTGGGCAGGAGCCCAGCAGTCTGTGATTTTACAAGTCCTCTAGGTGATCTTAGTGGCTATTCAAGTTGGAGATCCACTGCTTTAGGGAAAGGAGAACCACTAGAAAACTGTAAAGAGAGTAATGACTTGGTGAGATTTTAGACTGGAATTGAATAGGGGAGGGGGATTTTAGAGGGAAAGAGAACAGTCTGGATAGTGTTAGAATAATTGAGCAAAGAAATAATAAAGCATGGAACTGAAGATAGTCACAGCAGAAGAAAAGAACAAATTTGAAGATACGTGGAAGGCTTATTATCTGAGTAGATAATGTTTTGGAGGGAGAAGAAAAAGCTGTCCAGATGACTGCCCCATTTCTGAATTAGTTAACTGGAGGAAATTTTACATCCATCATCAGAAAAGCAAGCAAGACAGTAAGTTTAAGAGAAGCAATTCTTCATTTTATATGTATGATATATATATATAAAATATGTAATACGTATAATATATATTATAATTATATAACATTATCATATATAATGTGTAATATAATATATATAATGTATTATATATATATATATATATATATATATATGTTTGCATTACCCGAGGCAGACATTTGGACTTGAGGCCCCGGAGATGGTCATGATAGTCAGTTGAGGTAGCTGAAGTCTGGCTCATCTGGTCTGAGTTATATCAAAAACAAGGGCCTGGGACTGAATCATGAGGATAACGAACCCTGACGATTTCGACAGATGAGAAAGGCCTTCCATTAAAAAGTGAGAAGGAGAATCAGAAATGTAGAAAGAAAATCTGGAGGGATGTTATCAAGGAAGCTTAGAGAAGATGGAGTTAGAAACCTAAGGACCACAGTGCTGAGAGGTGAGTGATGGAGGTGGTAATTTTAGCAGAAACATTTTTGGTGGTGTACCTAAAATAGACAGATGAGAGATGAGTTAAAAAGCGAAAGTGAGGTAAGTAAGCAAAAGTAACAAATTTACTCGATTATCTCAAGCCATTTACATTGTTGATCTCACATTGCCTGCGTATTCATGGCTACCTAAAAATAATTAAACAAGACCGATCCTGCTTACTAGTAATTATTCCATCAATGATTCAGAAAGAGTCAGACCTACAGTTTATTGTGATTTAGAGAATCACAGACTGTTACTATAGATGTTATGGGGTTTCTAGGAGAAGGCAATGGCACCCCACTCCAGTGCTCTTGCCTGGAGAATCCCACGGACGGAGGAGCCTGGTTTGCTGCAGTCCATGGGGTCGCTAAGAGTTGGACATGACTGAGCAACTTAACTTCACTTTTCACTTTCATGCATTGGAGAAGGAAATGGCAACCCACTCCAGTGTTCTTGCCTGGAGAATCCCAGGGACGGGGGAGCCTGGTGGGCTGGCGTCTATGGGGTCTCACAGAGTCGGACACGACTGAAGCGACTTAGCAGCAGCAGCAGCAGGAGAAGGCAATGGCACCCCACTCCAGTACTCTTGCCTGGAAAATCTCATGGATGGAGGAGCCTGGTTTGCTGCAGTCCATGGGGTCACTAAGAGTTGGACATGACTGAGCAACTTAACTTCACTTTTCACTTTCATGTATTGGAGAAGGAAATGGCAACCCACTCCAGTGTTTTGCCTGGAGAATTCCAGGGACAGAGGAGCCTGGTGGGCTGCAGAGTCCAGTCTATGTGGTTGCATAGAGTTGGACACAACTGAAGTGACAGCAGCAGCAGCAGGAGTGGGCAAACAGAGGCTAGTGTCATCTGCTACTGAAGTGAGATATTTATGAGGTTTATGAATGCATCCACATTGTCTACTCACTTCATATAACTGATTTTCAGCAAACATTGTGTTTCCTATACTAAATTGAAGTCTGTGGCTATATATTAGTTCTTAAAGTACATCAGTGACACAGCTGAGTAGATAATATGTTAGAATGCTAACTACGAACTTTCAAGGATGGAGAGTTTGCAGATAACATCATAATTGGTAATGTTAGCCTTTTACTTTTATTGTTAGAGTATTCATAGTGCAATGTTTTGAATGCTGCCACATTTCTCCAACTGTTTATAAATGGCTGAATAATATACATTGCAGAATATTACATCTGTTTCACAAGTGAAGATATTATATCTCTGCTGTCATGTCCTAAAATATAGCCATTCTTTGTAGCACTGAGAATTGTAATGACACTTCAAAACTGTATCAAAGGTCATTTTATCATCTGCTGCAGGTGCTTTTTGCTTTGTAAGGTTTATCTTTTTTTAAGTTGGAGAAGCTGTATTTTTTAAGTGTTAAATATTGTTAATTCCTGAATTCACCATTATATAAAAATGCTGTAAAAATCTGAATGCAGAGTCAGTACTTGGAACTGAATAAAGCTTTGCTGCCCAGTGTGGTAACCACTAGTCACGTGTGGCTATTGATCACTTGAAATGTGGCTAGTCTAAATTGAGAAGTGCTGTGTGTATAAGATGTATTTCTAAGATTTAATGCAAAATAACTATATATTGATTATATGTTTAAATGATTTTTTATTAAATATATAAAATTGAAAAATAATTTTTCCTGTTTTTTAAAATGCAGTTACTAAAACATTTTAAACTATGTCTCTGGCTTGCATTATATTCCTGCTGGACATCATGGGTATAAAACTGAAGGTTATTTTGTTGCCTAGAATTTTTTTGGCTCAGTATTGAACATGGACATATTTTAATACTGAAACACTATGCAAATTCCTATTATAGTTAGCAGATTTACATCCAAGATAGGGTTAGTGTTAAATTCAAATCTGTAAAAGAAAGTTCAAAATGTTAATACTAAGTTCAAAACTGAATTAATCTTTTACCTTGTAAACTGTTACTTCTCTAGTATGGTCAAGGTCCACATTGAAATATGGGTGTCACCCTTCACCTCTCACATTGGTAATCAGTTGGTGGTATAAGTAATAATTTACATCTTAGTTCACTTCAGTTCAGTTGTTCAGTCATGTCCGATTCTTTGCGACCCCATGAGGCGCAGCACGCCAGGCTTCCCTGTCTATCACTAACTCCCAGAGTTTACCCAAACTCATGTCCATTGAGTCAGTGATGCCATCCAACCATCTCATCCTCTGTCGTCCCCTTCTTCTCCTGCCCTCAATCTTTCCCAGCATCAGGGTCTTTTCAAATGAGTCAACTCTTCGCATCAGGTGGCCAAAGTATTGGAGTTTCAGCTTCAACATCAGTCCTTCCAGTGAACAGCCAGGGCTGATCTCCTTCAGAATGGATTGGATGGATCTCCTTGCAGTCCAAGGGACTCTCAAGAGTCTTCTCCAACACCACAGTTCAAAAGCATCACTTCTTCGGTGTTCAGCTTTCTTCACAGTCCAATACTCACATCCATACATGACCACAGGAAAAACCATAGCCTTGACTAGACAGACCTTTGTTGGAAAAGTAATGTCTCTGCTGTTAATATGCTGTCTAGGTTGGTCATGACTTTCCTTCCAAGGAGTAAACATCTTCTAATTTCATGGCTTCAATCACCATCTGCAGGGATTTTGGAGCCCAGAAAAATTAACTCAGCCACTGTTTCCCCATCTATTTGCCATAAAGTGACAGGACTGGAATCCGTGATCTTCATTTTCTGAATGTTGAGCTTTAAGCCCACTTTTTCACTCTCTTCTTTCACCTTCTCAAGAGGCTTTTTAGTTCCTCTTCACTTTCTGCCATAAGGGTGGTGTCATCTGCATATCTGAGGTTATTGATATTTCTCTTGGCAGTCTTAATTCCAGCTTATGCTTCTTCCAGCCCAGCATTTCTCATGATATACTCTGAATATAAGTTGAATAAGCAGGGTGACAATATACAGCCTTGACGTACTCCATTTCCTATTTGGAACCATTGTGTTGTTCCATATCCAATTGTAGCTGTTGCTTCCTGACCTGCATACAGATTTCTCAGGAGGCAGGTCAAGTGGTCTGGTATTCCCATCTCTTCCAGAATTTTCCACAGTTTATTGTGATCTACACAGTCAAAGGCTTTGGCATAGTCAATAAAGCAAAAGTTGATGTTTTTCTGGAACTCTCTTGCTTTTTCGATGATCCAGTGGATGTTGACAATTTGATCTCTGATTCCTCTGCCTTTTCTAAAACCAGCTTGAACAACTGGAAGTTCACGGTTCACATATTGCTGAAGCCTGGCTTGGAGAATTTTGAGCATTACTTTACTAGTGTGTGAGATGAGTGCAATTGTGCGGTAGTTTGAGCATTCTTCGGCATTGCCTTTCTTTGGGATTGGAATGAAAACTGATCTTTTCCAGTCCTGTGGCCACTGCTGAGTTTTCTAAATTTGCTGACATACTGAGTGCAGCACTTTCACAGCATCATCTTTTAGGATTTGAAATAGCTCAACTGGAATTCCATCACCTCCACTAGCTTTGAATTTCCATCTTAAATCTTTGTGAAATTGGTTCCTCTTCTTCACTCCTGCTGCTGCTGCCTTTATCTGGGTTCTCAGTATCTCTCACATAAGCTATTACAATCATCTTGAAAACAGTGAAAGTCAGTTGCTCAGTCATGTCCGACTCTTTGCAACCCCATCAACTGTAGCCTCCCAGGCTCCTCTGTCCATCGAATTCTCCAGGCAAGAGTACTGCACTGGGTTGCCATTTCCTTCTCCAGGGGATCTTCCCAACCCAGGTATTGAACCTGGGTTTCTGCATTGCAGGCAGATTTTTTACCATTTGAGCCACCAGGGAAGCCCTATAGTCATCTTAGAGATTACTTTTTACCTCCTTAGCCTCCAAAAGGATATTTCATCTCATTTTCCCTAGAACCTAGTATAGAACAGAACTGATAGTAAAACCTTTATAAGTAAATCTTTAAAGGTTTGTTGATTGAATGGATGACAGAGCTGCTGATAGTAATCAAAAGTTGCAGAATGAAAAGAGACTTTTACCCTACGTAATGTACATGTATACAATTGAACACACAAAGTAAGTACAGATGTAATTTTCTGGCTGAACTTGTCAGTGCTTAAAAAAAATATTCTACGTTTGCATCCATATTCTTTAGTTCAAGTTTTTCTTCATTGGATATTCTTGAAAGTGGTGATATAATAAGTGTTCTATTTTGCCAAGAATTTTGATTTGCCAATATAAGTTTATGGCAGTCAGTCCAGGGAATCATTGGTGCCATGAAGACAGCTCCTTGTTTTTATCTGAAGTCCCTGTGGGATTAAACTACATCTGGCAATAAGTAAGGATTCTGGTCTGGCCATCTTCAAAGGCAAGAGACTGCTAGTATTTATCAGATCTATGCGGATAAGCAAATGGGAAGGGATTAAATTTTTTTGGTTTTGTTTTCCTTTTAATAAACAACTATAAAATTAAAACCTGCAGCATTTCCAACAACAAATTAATACATTTTTCTATGATTATTGAAGAGAAATCTATTCTTTTACTTCCTATACTTAGGCAAATAACAAAGAATTTTTTATTTTTTCTTAAGTGTGGATTTTTATAACTAGTTTATCTTAGAGAACATTACAGCCATTTAGAATACCTCAAATTAATTTTTTAGGGATCCTTTACTAATTCTTTGTAAAGGATTGAGCATTGAGTACAGTGGTTTAAAACATTTTAATGTCGATATGTATTTGAATATCATGATTGGTATTTAGAAGCTTCTGTTGCCATTTATCCATGTGGGAAAGTTTATCCAGAATTTCTTTCAGAGAAACTCTTGAACTAGTCTTAAGGAAGACAGCTACCCCTTCCAAGTGAAGGTGGGCTTACCTCCCATAGAGACTTGTGGTGTCTTTCATGCAGGCATTTGTTTGCTCACATTTTAAGGAGATTATTAGCCCTATGACTCAGTTCAGCTGTTGTTGAAGTATGTGGCTCTGCATTTACTGACAAAATAAAATGGCTGCATTCCAGGTACTTGTCATAGAATGTAATCTAGAATTTACCATCCAATGCCTTACCTAAGAGAAATACTATTTATGCAGGATTGCCTGAAGAATATGTAGTTTCTCCATTTGTCCGTACTTCAGATCTACCCCAGGATTAAGTCAGTCCCTCTGAGAGTCACATACCTGGATTCCATCATATTGCCACGGGAGGAATTTCTTATCTCAGGAATAGGAATAATGTGTTTTTCTAGGCCATCTGGTTTGTTTTTACATTATAGTCACTTTTGACTCTTCTAAGTGTTCTTGTTTCTTTATGTTGCCTGTTAGAAAGCTTAATGTCAAATACACGGCATACCTCTCACAAGTCTACAGAATTTCATGGCATAGTTTTTATGTACTTCTTACCCTTAGTTTTGCATTATTTTATATTGATACCTATTCATTACTAGAAGTGTTGTGAACTGCTTTCTGAACCAGGGCATGCAAAGTGTAAGCAAATGATAAATTAGATTGGTATATCTAGCCTCTAATTTTAATTGTTCTCTAGCATTCATCTCCCTAAGTGTGTTGCACTATAGCTAGTTTAACATATCTGTACATTGTGAATTCCTAGATTTTAGATTAAGAGTGACCTAAAGTTGAAATGTTAATTAAATGTTTTAATGTTCTGTAGCTCTAAAGAAAATAGTTGGATAAAATGTCAGTGTATAGGACTATTTTAAACATTAGAAAAAAATCATCTCTCTGAAAAGAAGGGTAATTGTACAAGTTTGCCTAATCCTTTTGATCTTGGCGCACAGCAATACAGACTTCAGTTGAGATTAAAACTATGAATTTCAAAGGAACATGGCCTTCAGTGTATAAAATATATAACAGCTGGTTGACTACTCCATTTAAAACTACACAATAACAATCGTAGACAGAATGATTCTCCTGCCAAAAGATGCACAAGTGCTTGATGGTTATATCAAGATACGATACTAGCTCACTTTTCTTTAGTAATGGTATAAATGTAGCAGCGAGCATGTGCTGTTGGCTGCACAATCTCTCTTTTGCCCAGCAGTTCAAGGGCAGGTTAGAAGTACAGAACTCCTTTAGTGATTTCTCTATCTGCCTTTCAATCCGCACTTCAGTATGTTGTTGACTAAATTTCATTCTTTCTAAATGTCAGATATAATTTTTATTCTTAGCATCCCACAGTTTTTTTTCTAGATCCGTAATGCTCTTTTATTTCCCCCCTTGGCATTCATGAATTGTTGTTCTTCATATCAGAGCTTCATGCATACTGTTTAAGCCCCAAAGTTAAACTTTTCTCTGTAGCTAATATAAAATCTCTTTTACATTTTTGTTATATATTTACATTAAGGTAAATGTCTGAATTCTGAACCATTTTGTAATATATTTGTAATCAATATGGGAGAATGTTAAGCTCATGTTAGATTATAGTTCATCAAATACTTTAGTATTTTCACTGCTGTGTTTCACCTGAACAAGTAATCCTTAAATAGGTCAATTAAATGCATTTTTTTTTAAAAAAGGATTAATGTGAATTTGTCACATCTTGAAAAATCCCATTTGGAAAGCATATTCACATTCTGAATTTGTCCAGTATGAAAAAACAATGTTGATTTTTCTCTTGACCTTTCTTTCTCACAAAATTTGATATAACAGCAATTTTTCTTTTCTATTTTTTTCAATTTATTTCATAAAAGGAAATTATAGGTAAACTAAAAATTTGCTGGAGTTACTTGGATTTTTCATGAATTGAGAGCCAGCATTTAAGGAGTTAATGTATCTTATTAGAGGGACAGGAAATCTGGCAACTATTGCAGAAACTAGACCTAATGGTGCACACAAACAATTTGTCGTCTTCTTAAATGTGAATAGCTTTCCGCAAAGTGGCTGCTCTTGCTTTGTTTGAACAGGCTAAACTTTTCCTTTTTGGACTTTAAATCTTAGAAGTGAAATGTGATCCACATATTCAATCAAAATCATTTAATTCAAAGCATATTTTGATTGGAACAAAGTTGACATGGAAAGAAACTCTAGAATAAAAAAGTTGAAAGGACTTTATATCATATATTTAGCAGGAAAATTTGAAACAGTTCTAATTAGGCTGAAAAAAACAGCTTTCTTCAATGTAAATTACAAAGGTCATATATCAATGTTAAGGAAACATTACCACTAGTGTTTGAAATCCAGCACATGCAAACATAACAGACCAGTTCATTTTAAATCTGTTTGTGTGTGTGCGTGTGCGTGTGTTATAAGAAGGCCTTATTACATGTATTTAAAATGAAAAATACTTCAAAATTCCAAGCTCATAATGTTGTATATTAACATTTTTGCCAATCCAAACATTAACTCCTTTGAAACTTAGTACTATCTGCACTCAAATGAATTAAGACTCTTAATTACTTGTACAAAAAGTCACAAAACTAATTCTTATGCTTTAAACTATTAAAATATGATTAAATGCAGCTTATAATCAAATGCATATCAAGTCAAGAGAGTTAGTTAGTGATTTTTATTTTATTTGAAACTTACAGATATGGCATTTTGTATATTGGAACAGAATCAGGCCTTCTCAAAGCCTGGGGTTAGAAATAGTGAGGTAGGGGTACAGAGATGTGTACTTGGGCTGCAGAAATGTATTTCCTTCTGGTTATATAATTATTTCTATACTTAAATAAAACTTGACCTGCTTATTTGATTTTTATAAATATTATTTATGCTATAGATACCAGTACCTTTTATTTAGCTGCTTTTCTAAAATTGCATGATATGAGAAGATTTAGCAAAAGTGTAATTAAATATTAACATTAATCTGGGAATTACAAGTATGACAAACACAAATAATACACAATTAAGGTTTCCTGATCATGAGGTAACAATTATGGTAATTTCTTTTGTTCATTTAAATTGGTTTTCTTGATTTTACCTAAATTTTACATTAGAAAAAATTTGATTTTTTGAAAATAAAAGGCAATTGCTAGAATATTTCTAAAGCATGATTAGATGACTAAACATATGATTGCTTTATATTTTAGAATTTTTATTCTCAAATAGCTTAGAATTTTTTTGAAAAAGCAAATGATTTCTGCCTAAATTACTGTATTATTTGACTCCATGATAATAGACAAGAATAATTTTGTGTAACATTTTTTAGCAATAAATAATTCATTTCCTTAATGGGTTAGTTTCAGGAAAATGTAGATTGTGATCTTTCAGTGAGATTTATTGTTAGACACATATTCATATATGTTATAATTATTTCTGACACAGGGCTACACAAATGAGTTATTTATGAATAATTTACTATTTTCTTTATAATATTAATCCTTTAATTTGTTGATGTTCTGCATGTGGACCAAACAAATGAAAGTTACTAATAAGTGTTTGTATTTGACATCTGTATACTGTACTTTTTAGCATATCTCAAGTGTTTTAGACTCTGCTTAATAGATCTCATTAAAAAAACAGATATCAGCCCCAAGACAGTTTGTCAAGACTAATATGAGTCCCCCTGGATTGGACTGACAATTCATGTGAGGCTTCATACAGTAGTCTCTTCATAGTCTTATTTGAACCTTAACAATTGAACATTAGTTACTGATTTATTTTATAATAACTCAGATGAGTTGAATATTATTGTATTGTGTTGGACATTTTAGTGGATTTTCTTTTTTACAAATTTTACTCAGAGCACACATTGGATGTAAATGATGTCTAGCCTGCTAGGGGAGTGCTAACAGTTGATTGGTTAGGTTTGAGAGCAGCATGGGAAGAATGTTACTATCCCCTAGCTGCAAACCGTATTTAACTCCAATCTTAATGAGGACTGTCTGTCTTTAAAGGCTTTGAAAAATCTCAGATGCTTAGCATTCCACTGGCATATTTTTATATTTTTTTGATGCAAAATGTATATATAAACAAGTGTTTATATAGAGTATCTTTAAAAATCTTATGAAAGAGAAATTAAAGAATTTTTCATTTGATGGTTTTGAATCTCAAAAACAGAAGTTATAAAATGTATTCCCAGGGTTTTCCATTTTGAATTATTTGTGTTTTTTCACCCTTAATAATTTCCTCCTGCTTGTCCTCACCTCTTCTATCAAGTCTTCAGTAACTGCATTTGTTTATTATCATATACTATTGGTTAGGCAGTTGTTGCTCACTGGTATCGAAAGAATGTTAAAGTCCTGAACTGACTTTGTACTAAAGTGATTTTTAAACTTTTGGAAATTCCCATATATCCATGGTAGTTTTCCTTGTGTGTTCCCTTTAAAAGCTCTGTTGTGAGAAAGAGCTGAAGACTGCTTTAGCTTTTTAAAATGTGTTTAAAATTTATTCATAAAAGTAATGTGTGTATCAACCTCTGGAAGAGATTTTGCCAATAATGTGATAAATTACTGGGCAACCCCTTACAGATTGGCCAGGGTAACAGGGTAAGGGGAGGCCTGAACCGTGACACTGTGGCCATTTCTGCATGCACGTTTGTGACATAATGTGAGCATACTGCTTGTCATTTCAGCACCGTTGCTGAACATTTTGATGTGGTATCAGATGTAAAGGTTTAAGCATCTGAATCTAACTAACCTCACCATTTTGAATGTGCATAAAAAAGTAATCAACATTAGAAATGCTCACAATTCTGTTTGATAACACATAAAATAAAATTGCCCTCGTTTTTAGAGCTTTAATACTGAGAAAATTTGTACTGCGTCGTTTGCTGAGCCTTCTGGAATTTTATAGTCTGAAATCACAACACCACCGACACTCAGGAGACTCCTGGCTGTTTTATCTTATTAAACAATTTTAAAATCATTAATTTTTAATTAGCTTAGATGCAGGGTTTCTTTTTATCGTTTCAATAGTGTGTATATATGAACTAAACGTTTTTTATTTAAACTACTGGCGAGAGTATTATTTAATAAATAAGTGTAGGTTCTTCCTTACAGCACCTACTGTGAGTTTGCTTCGTGGATTCACACATTTTTGTAGACTCAGAGATATTACTTGCTCATCTGTTATCGCAGAGCTTTTCAGCAGCTTATTAACTCAGATTTTGAACAACAACTAAAAAGGATGTAAGCTCAAAGATATGTACAGGTCCTTCCCTGATTGAAAGTTCTAATTAAGTGAATTGGAGAAAATTAACTGAAATTAGCTGTCAGAAAGTCACATTTAAATGAGTGATGAGCTAGTCTGGCAGTAAACATTTAAATGATATAAATTGCCATTTAAGTGTATGGTTTAATGTTTGTCATGCATTAATGTGACATGAGACTGCAGTGACAATCAAGCAGCTTGCTCTAATTTGAACATATTTAGGGCTTTTGTGTAGAGAGTGCCGCACACAAATTAAGACAATTGCTGTTTTTATGTGTCACTTTAAACATGTACTCCACCCCCACCCCACACTCCCATCGCTACCCAAGGCCGAAATTAATGAAACAAATGTATCATTTTTTGTGTGCAACTTGTATCAGTAGTTCCTGGATTTTCAGATTAATTTTAAATCCATGAGTTTAACATAGGAATTTGCTGAAAATTATTACAGTCCCTTGTCTTCTTATGTCAAATAAAGTAGGAAGTTTTGTGCTCTCTTAGCTGTTTACTAAAATTGTAGGTATAGTGAGTTTTATAAGAGATGCTTTAAACAGTAACTTTTTCATTGAAACTAGCTAAATATTTTCAAGGCTTATTTCAGCCCAGGTGTACCTTGAAATATGAGAATTGTCTAGAGTTTTATTTTTACACTCTATGATATATGATATATTATGAAGCCATGTTAAATGTTATTAGTTGAAGGAAATATATTATTTGAATTTAACCGTAAACAGTTTTTTTATTCATAGGCCCTCATTTTAATAAAATACATATCTACACAAGTGTATACCTGTGAACTTCTGGAACATCTTTTGTCACAAGATTATTTACATATCTTATTGGTGTTTGCTAGACAAGTTAGTCAATTTTGTTTTAAAACCAGCAGTTTTCTTTTCATGATATTGATAACATCATGCATTGGAGAAGAACATGGCAACCCACTCCAGTGTTCTTGCCTGGAGAATCCCAGGGACGGGGGAGCCTGGTGGGCTGCCGTCTGTGGGGTCACACAGAGTCGGACACGACTGAAGTGACTTAGCAGCAGCAGCAGCCACACCAAAAATGCATCCCAGTCATGCACTTATGACTCTGAAAATAAGAATTTCAGTGTGATACATTACCTGATGTAACTTGGTACACTTCAAATTAAATTTCAGAGTTTGAGAGCTCTGTTATTCAAACAACATCATTTATTGATAGACTAGCCCATCATGGTTTTATGTTGGAATAATTTTTAACAACATTAAATAATATACAAATGAATACTTTTCTTTAAAAAAAAAGTCTCTGCTTATGAAAGCTCTTTAGCTTTTTAAACTTTATTAAGTTTAGCAAACATTTATTGGCACCTGTGGTGTTTTAGGTACAGTGCTTATAACTCTGGGAATGTGGTGATGAATTGGAAGTGATCTTGAGCCCAGCATTTCTACTGAAAACTTGATTATGTTCATTCATTATTTATTGGACACTGTTATGTTTATAGCATCAAATAATCAGTCCAATTTGATATTATTACATAGAATAATAATCCAGTAATTACAAGGATCACTCCCAAGATCTAATCTGTTGGTATAAAATCTCAGTTGAAGTAACCAAATGATTTGGTTACAGTTGTCGCAGTGGGCAGCAAAATGTTTTAATTCTAGAAAAACAATAAATATTTCAAGTGAATAGTCAGTGTTTAATATTTTCACATTTGCTGTTTCAAACCAGCCTTTTCATTGCATGACCTCCTTTCTTTGAAACATAAATTGAGTACCTGCCAGGTCCGGAGTTACAACTGTGACCAAGAGAGACCCAGTCCTGGTCTTCACAGTGCTTACAGTACACATAGATGAATCCTGAAATATAAACAGTCTGTTGCATTCAGTGTGACAAGTGCTGCAGAGTCTCTAATTATAAAAAAGGAGAACAAATTCTAGTGGAAAATAAGGACCTCAGAATAACTTGGTTCACAGTTTAAACTTCAGTGCTTATTCTAAATTTCTCTGTATCTTAAAAACAGAATTCAGCATAATAATAAAAACTACATTTTTTTTTCAGGCCCTGGAGAGTGAATTTGTTTCCTGCCAGCTTCACCAGTGGATTGACCTCATTTTTGGCTATAAACAGCAAGGACCAGAGGCTGTTCGAGCCCTCAATGTATTCTATTACCTGACCTATGAAGGAGCTGTTAATCTGAATTCAATAACTGATCCTGTATTGAGAGAGGTAGGTTACCTGATGGAGTCTAACATGTATCTCTAGACCAGAAGCTGTTAAATGCCAGCTTCCCCACGCTTTCATTTTACTGATGATGAAACTGAAATGGCAACCCACTCCAGTGTTCTTGCTTGGAGAATCCCAGGGACGGGGGAGCCTGGTGGGCTATTGTCTATGGGGTTGCACAGAGTCAGACACGACTGAAGTGACTTAGCAGCAGCAGCTGCAGCAGCAAACTGAAACCAGCTGGGTAGAGTAATGCAAGCAGGATAGCCTTTAAGTTAGTGACCTACCTGGGACTTGATGTTTGACTCAGTATAAAATGAGAACTTTTCCAATTTGACCCCGTTAAGGGAACAATAATCATATTTATTATTTTATAACCTTTAAAGGCTATTCACTAGTTTAACGAACTAGGAAAATAATTTGTTAAAGAAATAAGATTATAAGCATCGATCTATTTAAATGTGATAAACACATATTTATGTACAAGTACACATATAACCAAACAGACGTTAAGAATAAAGTGTGCAGCTTTTGTACATCATCATACTTGGTGCTGGACATTACTGAGAATTGTTTTATCATTGTCATTGATTTTCTGAAGTAAAACTCAAAACACAGTTTTGACAAATACAGTATTCACCAAAAAGTCTGTGTATGGCCTTAAATTTTTTAAAGTATTTAATTTAATTATTCTTCTTCTAGTTAACATACCTCATATACAAAGATGTATGTATGTTAGTGAAATTGAACAGATAAAACCTTATATGTCTATACAATTTTAGAAGAGAACCAGGAAGTTTTAGAAGAAACCAGGGAGTTTTGATTCATAGGGAAAGTTGTCTATCACTGTAAAGCGAACATCATTTGTAGTAAGTAAGGTTTGTTGTTTTTCATTGGCACTTGATGTATTTCTTTATAATTCTATTTATGACCTTATCATGTTGACAATATATGAAAGTACATATTTAAATATATTTGCCAGCATGTATCATCACCTGGTTTATGTGCTAGATAGAGAAGATTGGTACACAAACAAAAGCACTGCTCATGTGATGCAGTTTTCTTAAATCATAGATTTGAAATTGCCATTTTTTAGTTTATTTTTGAATGGGATCAGATGGGCTTTAAAAGACACAATTTTTCAGTTCTTTGAAAATGTTCCTTTTAGGGGACATTTTATTTTATTAGAGCAACAACTGACTGCATAACACAAAATATACACAGAGTTCCGTGTATGAAACTGAGGTTGGAGCAAACATGCAATTGTTTACAAATCAGTAAATAATTCATTATTAGAATAGAATTGAATACGCCCATTTTCTTTCTTATTGTTTTAACCAAGTTTGAATAGTGGCACTATAAATGTCCATAATTATTTAATACCTGCTTCTGTGTTTTTGTATTCCTTTGTAGTTATTATCCATATCTCTACTTCTGTGACTGGAATCAGTATATATTTGGCTTTGTCATGTCCAGTTTACTTAACATACAAGCATATATTATTTTATGTTGCTATAAAATCTGAGTCATTTTAATTTTGAAATTCCATTATATTCTGTAGAGTTGCAATGAAAATGTACTTAATACTATTTCTCCCAATGTGAGGGTCCTATTCCCTTTTTTAAGACTTGTGTGTCCAAGTCAATATAGCTGAACCTTTCCCGTCATTCAAGGTTGTGCAAGCTGTGATCAGAAAAGATGCTCTCTGTAGCTCTGTGATGCTGCCAGTTAAAAAGTGAATCGTTCCACCAGCCAGGTGTTTTCTTTATAGGTCAGTGTCATTGGCTCTTTGTATTTATTCTCGATTGACCCACCCTGCTTCTCACACCTCAGTTATTCACCAAAAGAGTTTATCATATACCGTTGGCAGTATAATCTAAAAAAGCAAGAGAACTTCCAGTAGAACTTCCTGGGGCAATGGACATGTTCATTGTATCTTTGCTGCCCAATACAGTAGCCACTAGTCACCTGTGACCATTGTGTGTTTGAAATGTGGCCAGTGTGACTGAGGAACTGTTTCATTGTAGTGAATTTAAATAGCCACATATGGTTAGTGGATATGATATTGAACAGGAGACATCTAGAAGATTGTGGTGTATCTTTGCTTACCAAATTTTCATAATCCAGATTCTAAGCATGTAGTCAGACAATGGGACAATAAATGTTTGTTAAATTAACTTGGTAGAATATTTGAAATTGGGCTTCCTAGGTGGCACTAGTGGTAAAGAATCTGCCTGCCAATACAGGAGATGCAAGAGCTGTGGGTTCAATCCCTGAGTCGGGAAGATCCTCTGGAGAAAGAAATGGCAACCCACTCCAGCATTCTTGCCTGGAAAATCCCACAGACAGAGGACTCTGGCGGGCTACAGTCCATAGGGTCACAAAGAGTCGGACACAAATGAACACGCAGTGACTAGTGACTGTACACCATTTGAGACTTTAGATATGTATTGACATACATGTGTTAACCAGATTATATTTTTCTTTCACTTTAACATGTTGTGACTTCAAATATTGGTTTCTGCTATGGTTTGAGTTATAATTCAGTGGCATTGATTATATCCACGTTGTTATGCAACCATCACTACCATCTATCTCCAGAATTTTCATCTTTCCCAAACTGAAGCTCTGTATACCTTATACAGTAATTCCTTGTTTCTCCCCACCCTCGGGCCGTGGCAACCACTATTCTGTTGTCTCTGGGGAATTTGATTATTCTAGGTGCTCAGATAAGTGAAATTATACAATATTTTTCCTTTTCCAACTGGCTTATTTTATTAAATTCTGTCCATGTGGTAGCATAGGTCAGATTTCCTTCCTTTTTAATAATTCATCATATGTATGTACCACATTTTGTTAGCCTGTCTGTCAGCGGATATTTTGGGTTATTTCCCCCTTTTAGCTGTTATGAACATGCATATATTAATACTTGTTCAAGTCCCTGCTTTCAAGTCTCTGGGTATATTCTGAAGTAGAATTGCTGGATTACATGGTAATTCTGTGTTTAACTTTGTGAGAAACTGCCATATCAAGTAAGCTTTCAGTATTTTTCATGATTAGCATTTGCTGAAGACTATTTAAAACTTAAAAAATATGTTTTAAATGTTTATTTATTTTATTTTTGACTGTGCTGGGTCTGTCTTGTGCAGGCGTTTCTCTAGTTGTGGTGAGTGAGGGGCTGCTCTATAGTTACCATGCTTGGGCTTCTCATTGAGTGGCTTCCTTTGCTGCAACTAGTAGGCCCTAGAGCTCAGTAGCTGGGGGCCACAGGGTCAGTTGCCCCATGGCACATGGGATCTTCATCAAACCCATGTCCCCTGCACTGGCAAGTGGCTTCTTAACCACTGGACCACCAGGGAAGCTCTGTTTAAAACTTTTGCTTTAAATTTATTTGACTTCTTTTTTCCCTCACAACTCCAAGTAGTTAATTATTAGCAAATTAACCTTTGGCTGAAGAGCTTTCCAACTCATTGCACCCTATTTTATTTATATAGGTAAGGTAAGGTGAAGTCGCTCAGTCATGTCCGACTCTTTGCGACCCCGTGGACTGTAGCCCACCAGGCTCCTCAGTCCATGGAATTTTCCAGGCAAGAGTACTGGAGTGGGTTGCCATTTCCTTCTCTAGAGGATCTTCCCAACCCAGGGATCGAACCTGGGTCTCCCACACTGCAGGCAGATGCTTTAACCTCTGAGCCAACAGGGAAGCATTTTATTTATATACATATATATTATATATTAGATTCAGATTCACTCAAAAACCATGACCTAATGTATTCTAAGTATGGTGGGTACTCAGTGTTCTTGAAAGACTACATCAATTCATTACTTAGCATTATTCATGTAAGTATATATACTTGCTTCCTGAATGTTATTGAAACAAATGTGATCTTTTATTATATCCACTCCATATTATGGTGCTGAATTTTGTGACACAACACTATGATACAGTTGAATCAACAAATAAATGTGGATTTGATTCCTGACCCCAGTGCCTATAGTTGTATGACTTAGCTCTTCCTGAGACTCTGTAGATGAAATTGGTAGGATGATGCCCATTTCATGCAGATTTAAATGACATATAAGAGATAAAAAGGCCTGGCATGGTACCTTTCCCATCATAAGTACTCAACAAGTGTTAGTTCCTTCCCTTATATTGTTCACTGTTAAAATGTTGAGTTAGAAAACTCAGCTCTAAAAAAGAATAAGAATTACCAGTTGCATCTTAAAAAAAAATCATAAAATGTTAACGCTAGAGAAGTTATTAGAGACCGTTTCCTAGAGGATTCATACAGAGTTCATTGTAAAGTGAGACAAGGAGAAAACAAAAAACAAGACTAGGTCATTAACCTCTCTTCAACAACTTTTTACCAAACTTAAATTATGTAATAAGGTTAAAGAGTGAAAGGTGAGTCCCTGCCCTTATCAGCTGTAGTATGTTGTCTAGTGGAGAAACATGGATAAATAAGCACTTCTAATACTGTGATAAATTCAGTACAGAGATAAGTACACTATATGTACGCACAGGTCTGGAGACGAGCCACTGAATCTAGACTGCAGATTCCAGCATGTCTAGGAAATGAGAGGCTGGAGCTGGAGATGGAAGGGTGAATAGAAACACTTGCTAGAGTTATGAGCGAAGGATAGCTGCACAGGAGAAACTGCATGAGCCTCCTGCACATGGTAAAAGAGACCATGGTGGGGAATTAGGTTTGTGGAAATGAGCTGAAGGTGACAAGAAGAGAGAGGAGCCAGAAAAAGTAATTTTAGAGATTTCCATGCCAGTCCAGTGGTGAAGAATCTACCTGCCAATGGATAGGAATCTTCCCTGCTCTGGGAAGATTCCACATGCCGCGGAACAACTAAGCCCACACACCGCAACTCCTGAGCCCGCGTGCCCTCGGCCCGCGCTCCACAGCCAGAGTGTGTGTGTCAGGCGTCCTGACTCTTCCTGAGCCCGCGTGCCCTCGGCCTGCGCTCCACAGCAGGCGTGTGTGTGTCAGGCGTCCTGACTCTTCCTGAGCCCGCGTGCCCTCGGCCTGCGCTCCACAGCCAGAGTGTGTGCGTCAGGCGTCCTGACTCTTCCTGAGCCCGCGTGCCCTCGGCCCGTGCTCCACAGCCAGAGTGTGTGTGTCAGTCGCCAGTCATCCCGAATCTGCGACCCTGTGGACTAGAGCCCATTAGACTCTTCCGTCCATGGGATTCTCCAGGCATGAATACTAGACTGTGTTGCCACCCACTTCCCCAAGGGATCTTTCCGACCCAGGGGTCGAACACATTGCAGACAGACTCTTTACCGTCTGAGCCACCTGGGAAGCCCTGGGTGCACCGCAGCTAGAGAGTGCCCCCTCACAACCCCGCTCTGACCCCTCTCACTCAACGGCAACTAGAGAAAGCCCACCCATGTGCAGCAATGAAGACCCAGCACCACCAAAAATAAATAAAATTGTAAAAAATAAGTAATCTTAATGGTATTATAAGTGGGTTGGAGTTTGGTAACATAACTGCATGTATACTTGAGAATCTGTCTCAAAGAAGACTGAACAAACCCCTGAAGATTCCTCGTTGGATTATTCTAAGGATCATTAGAGAAAGAAGCTTGGATTAAAGAGGACTGTGCTGTGAATGGGACGTGAACAACTAAACACAGTGAGGAAAGGAAGTAACAGAAGAACTTTTCAGTGCTTTATTAAGAGACAGTTCACACGTGATACAGTTCGCCCACTTGAAGTATACACTAGTTTAGTTTATTCCCAGAGTTGTACAGGCATTACTACAATCTAATTTTACCTTTGTCACTCCCCACAAAGAAACCCTGTATCCATTGCCAGTCACTCTGAGGGAGTTTGTTTTTTTTTAATGAATAGGTAATTTATGATGTTTCTCTGTTAATTGGAAAGCTCCGAAGAGAAGCATGTGTCCTAGGAGTATGTAATAGACCACTAAGCTCTATTAGAAAAAGGAAAAAAAACAGAATCCAGAGCACAGATAGATAAGCCCTGGAGAGCAGGAAAGAATAGTCTTGTGTGGGTGGAGTGGAAGGTCAGCCTGGGGCTGGTTTAAGTAACTGTCCGTGAGTGAAGTGGGGAGGCAGCTGCCTCTATGAGAGTTTGTACCAAGAGTGAGGTAACATTTGTGAAGATACCTTATATAGCGATAGGTACTTAACTGATACTCAATAATATATAAACTGTTACTTCTTTCCATGTTGTTTTTCTCTGTTCTCAATAGCAGAGAAGAGATGTAGAAAAAAGTTGAATAGAGAAGTTATACGCGTGTGTAATTATACATGTGGAGAGAGAGAGAGATGGGGTTTTGGCCATAGGAGTATGGTAAAATATATATAAAAAAGAATTGAGAGTGGAAGGATGGTCAATGAAATTGTTAAAGGGATATTGTTGAAATGGTGGCTCTAGGCTGGTTTGGATAAGTAAGAAAAAAGGCTAAATTGGAAGAGTTAATTCTTTCATTAATTATTCATTCCTCAAATACACATTTTGTTCAAGGTCCTAAAAATACAGTGATGAGTAAGAAAGTCAGTCAAAACCCCTTCCCTCATGGAGCTCAATACACAGAAAATAAACGGTAAAAACTAAGTTCAGTTAGTAATAAGTGCTATGAAGAAAAAAAGGCTGCATAACAGAATACAGAGTGATGTGGAAGTAGGACAATCTTTCAGAAAGATTGTTCACAAACTGCCTCTCCCTTCACAAAGCTTCTCCTCCTACACTTTGAGAATAACGTGCATTCGTGCACAGAACCCAGGGAGGCAGCTCCCACTGCTCCATCTCCAGCCAGCCTTGTGCCTGCAACCCATGCCAGGACAGCCTCCCAAGCCTTCAGGTCTTGCTAGTTGTAAAGCTTCCACTACCACCATCTTCTGATTTGCTCTCCTCCCCATCTCCAGACTGTCCCATCTTTCCTTCAGAATCTTGTTCTTCTAAGAGGCTTAAACATCTCTGCTGCTGCTGCTGCTGCTGCTGCTGAGTCGCTTCAGTTGTGTCCGACTCCGTGCGACCCCATAGATGGCAGCCCACCAGGCTCCCCCGTCCCTGGGATTCTCCAGGCAAGAACACTGGAGTGGGTTGCCATTTCCTTCTCCAATGCATGAAAGTGAAAAGTGAAAGTGAAGTCGCTCAGTCCTGTCTGACTCTTCGCAACCCCGTGGACTGCAGCCCACCAGGCTCCTCTGTCCATTGGATTTTCCAGGCAAGAGTACTAGAGTGGAGTGCCGTTGCCTTCTCTAGTATTAGGAAATTTATGCATATACTTGGCTTATACTAAAACATTATCCCTGCAAAATCATGGTAACAGTATCAGGATGGATTTGGCCTCTCTAGTCTTTAAAGCAGACCAGACTAGACATTTCTGTTCAGTGCCTCTAGTTTTGCTTATTTCTGTTCACTACTGTCTACTTAGTTTTCATCTGGAAGACTTAGATGTCCACACAGTCATACACAGAGGCAAGCTGTCTACAAACAAGTCATGTATGCACCTATTACTTTGGAAAGCTCCATTCCTCAAGAGAAAGTTTTAAACTAGAATGAATGGTTAATACATATGGTGTAGTAAGTGATCATAAAAATAATCTCTCTATAAAAAAAGCACTAAACGATAGAAATAATAACCATAAGAGGAGGAAGAGTAATCAGAGAAACAGCCTGCAGCACATTAAACTTTTATGTTGTTTTTAATTTTTAGAAAACAGCTGGGTTATCAATATACAACTCTGTCTGTATTTGCATATGTCACACACCAGAAAGAATTATTTTTTCAGGCAAATATGCTTTTTTTCTCCCCAAATATCTGTGACCTCCAACTAAAGGATTTGTTCTTTCCTGAACGCTTTATTCTAACTGACCTCTTTATTTCTTTATTTTTGGTACCCTTTTCTCTACTGTCACCACTTTTAATCTACTCTATTTCTTGTCTGTGGGGCTTCTCTGGTGGCTCAGATGGTAAAGAATCCTGCCACTGCAGCAGATGCAATAGACGTGAGTTCGATCCCTGGGTCGGGAAGATCCCCTGGCAGAGGAAGTGGCAACCTACTCCAGTATTCTTGCCTGGAGAAATCCCATGGACAGAGGAACCTGGCGGGCTACAGTCCATAGGGTTGCAAAGAGTCGAACATGACTAAATGACTAACACACACATTTCTTGTCTGTACAAAGTACAAATAAATAAAGATTTGTTATTTTCTGATGATTAATTTTTTTGACTATGGTTTAATTCATTCACCTTTATTCCTTCTGCCAGCATTTCAAAAAACTAAAAATCAGGGAGAGAAGTAATTTAAAAAGAAGGAAAATTTAAGATAATTGAATTCAGAGTCAGATATGAATAAGAATAAATGTTTTTCCTAAGGAAAAAACCTTCCAAAATCCAAATTCACAAAATAAATTCATGATGAGTTGAATATTAAGTTTACAAAATACTTTTTGTTTTCCAAAAAAATGGAAACCAATTTCCTTAAATTATTTCTGTAATATATTTAGAATATAATTGTATTTAGGGGCATGATTTCTAGAACAATTCTGTATCCTTTCTTATATTCAGAATTTTCCTATCATTTATCATATAGATGGTATTTGCTCTATCCAAAAGTTGAGAGCTCAGTTAGCAACTCCTTAGTGTAAGACAATTCATTGCTGGAGTTTTATTAGGTCAGAAATAAGCATTTAGAAGTCGTATGGACAGTGATGTGCTCTGAGTGAGGCGTTACCACTACATGTCGGAGCACAGAGGAGAAACAGCCAGCCCAGACGGAGGCAGAAGTAACCCGCCTGAGCATAGTCCTTAAGGAATGAGGGCTAGGCACAGCGGTGGGAAGGGCAGGGGAGTGCAAAGCAGAGAGCGCATGTGTGGGGAGAGGTCGGGGTGGCGGGGGCATGAGCAGTTGATGCCCAAGAGGGGTTAGGTAGATGGTGTCTCCAAAACACATTTGGAAACCATTTATGTCTGTGCGTCACATCTTTGTCCAAGCCGCCGTCATCAGCTCTCCCCTGACTGGCCTGGTCACCCTTTTCTACGCTTAACTACCTGCAGTCCACTTTCCACAGAGGTGCCAAAGTGACATTTTGAGAGTGTAAATCAGATTGTGCCCCTCCTCTACTTAAGCGTTCCTATTTCACATTAGACGCAGAATAGAGCTCTGCTTGGTCCGCAGGATCTGGCCCCCGCCTTCCTGTCTCATCTCACACCCTGCCGTCCTCAGCCTCATTTCCTGTGCTGTGACACCGACCTTCTGTTCTTGACCTTGTCGTTCGGGCCTCAACTTGAAGGTCATCTCTGCAGCAAAGGCTTGCCTTCATGCATCCATACCTGGTGTCTTTTTGTTATTAATTGTAGCTTACTTTAAGGCTGAAGACCAATACATGTGACACAGATTCTCTGAAATCTTTTTGAGACTTAAGTCGCCTTGGTCTTTGTAAATGTTCTATGTGTGCCTGAGAAAATGGGTGCTCTGCAGTTTTTAGCCGTAGAGGCCACTTTCCTGTAGACAGTAATAAGTAAAGACCAGTGAAGGATGTGATTAGTGAATATTACTTTTTATTAACATTAGTGATTGTTCTGTGGTATATTTGACCCTACAATAAAGAATTCCATACTACTTGCTTTCTCAGTTGGTATGCTCTCTTTTTATATTTTTCCTGTTTCTACTTTAAAACTATCAGTTCTCACTTTTGTTCCTGTGTCAATATCTATCTTTTGGACACCTGCCCTCCTACTCTTCAATTAGTTATTTTTTAAACTTGATAGCCTGAGAAACCGAATGACCAGGATAGAACTAAATTTAAAGTAAATAAATAGGTTTTGATTACTTCCTCAGAGACCAAGTGTGAACTAGAGGAACGAAAACACTGTGCTCTAGTTTTAAGGTCAGTGAAATAGAATGGAGCGTTCAGAAATGGGTGTGTGTGTGTGTAGTCATGTCCAACTCTTTGCAGCCCCATAGACTGTAGCCCACCAGGCCCCTCCGTCCATGGGATTCTCCAGACAAGAACACTGGAGTGGGTTACCATTTCCTTCTCCAAAAGGAACTATAGAAAGAAAGAAAGTGAAGTTGCTTAGTCGTGTCCAACTCTTTGCGACCCCATGGACTGTAGCCTACCAGGCTCCCCCATCCATGGAATTTTCCAGGCAAGAGTACTGGGGTGGGTTGCCATTTCCTTTTCCAGTTTCAGAAATAGATATGAGAATATATGATAGAGGTGGTATTTTAAATCACTGGGAAAAGGCTATCTTATGTAACCTGTTATGTTAAGACAGCTAGCTAATTGTTATAAATTTAGATCCCTGTTTCACATCTTAAAGTGAAAGAAATTACAAATGAATTACATGTATTTATTTGGAATAAAGGTTAGAGTATAAGTATAAAAAACTGAACTACAGGACATAGAAAATACTGTAGTAAGTAGTTTTATAATCTTGGAATGGAAAGGCCCTTTTTGTATGTCAGTAACAAAACCAAAGTCATTAAAGAAATTGTTACATTTGTCTATATAAAAACTGAAGTCTTTGTACATCCAAAAAAAGACAACAAATGACCAAGTTCAGGAATAGATAATTCACAAAAGATCAACTCCAGGCCATAAATGAATGAAGCCTCGCTAGTAATCAGTGAAATTCAGTTGCATTCAGTAAAATTCAACACATTTTTTTACCTGTTAGACTACCTAAGATGAAAAATAAAAAGAATTCCTGGTTGTTAGAAAACAGATATAGTTGCTCAGGACTTCCCTTGTGGCTCAGCTGGTTAAGAATGTGCTTGCAGTGCAAGAGACCTGGGTTTGATCCCTGGGATGGGAAGATCCCCTGGAGAAAGGAAAGGCTACACACTCCAGTATTGGGCCTGGAAAATTCCATAGACTGTATCATCCATGGGGTCACAAAGAGTTGGACTGACTGAGTGACTTTCACTTTCATAGTTGCTCATAATAGCAAAAAAAAAAACCCCACAAGAACCACATAAATATCTAACAGAGAACTGATTAAATAAATATAGGTAAATCCATACAGTGAAATGCTACTATATACATCATTAAAATTATTGCTGTCTATTTCTATATTTATTGTCATGGAAAAATACTTTGCCATATTATATACAAAAACAGATCATGTTTTGAAATATAAAAAATACAAATTCTGTGATGTGTATTTATACATTAGGAAATTTCTGATGTTTATATGGTCATCTTAGATGTTTATATGGTCATCTAACCAAAAATGGTTATGTAATCTTTGATTAGTGAGATCATAGAATTCTTTTATTTGCTACTTTCTGTATGCTGAAAATTTTTCCTCTGGAAAATCAAAAGGAAAAAGCCAAACTCCAGCTCTTTCACTCTCATGAGGGGAAAAAGTATCTGCTTGAAAATTCAAGCAAGCAATGCAGGTTAACATGAGGATAAGAATATTGACTTTGATTTTGACTTTTTGGAGTTCTTTTGTGATTACTTTCTGGGACTGGCCATTTTTAATGTTGGTAGGGTAGTGACTTTATATATAATGATCTTTGTGTAACTTCAGTAAAGATGAAGGAGGTTACAATTTCTTCACTTACCTCTCTCAGAAATTAGAGTACCTGTAATCAGTTTTTTAACTCGCTGATCTAGGATTGTTTTTCATACATTTTGGAAACAAATTCCCTCAATTTTTCCAGCATATTTGAGGAGAACCACAAAAGATCACTTCCACTCTTTCAGAAAATAATCTTTGGTATATCACTGTTAATTGTAGTTCTTATCATCATTTTCTAAAAGCAGGAAGGCTTTTGACTCAGGACTCATAAAATCTTGATTTCACTACTGAATTGTGTATGTGTGATGTTTGTATGGTTTGTATATAATTAAATGGTATATAAAGGGATTTTACAACTTATTTATCCAAAAATGTGCCAGAACCCTGAGAATTCAAATGCCATGAAGTATAAAGTTAAAGAGTAGAGAATCTCCAGCTCTAAGATTAGACTGTGTTAACCAACGCCAGAGTCGCATGCTCAAGTCAGCTATCGTGGTTTCTATATGATGATCTTTGATATATACAGAAAAAAGCCTCTACCCCTGAATTCAGTGCCTTTTACTCATGTTTGAAACTTCACCATTAGAGATGATTTATTTAATTACAGATCTAGTTTTTGAAACAACTTTTTCTAGTCATTCAGCTCTCTGTGTGTAGGGCTTGATAGTAGATTTTGACAAAAGGAAAAGTACAGACACAGCATAGGGTTCGAGCAGCCAGCGTGTAGGGAGTGCAGGAACAGACTCCAGGGTGCACCGGACGGAGCTAGGCAGCAGAGGTGGGGGTTCAAAGACCAAAAGGTACGCTGCAGGTAGATGCTGCTTAGGACAGCGGTAATGGAGACAGCGTCTATCGTCTGTGCTTTTCCTTCCCTCACCTTACTGTAAATACCCGCTACATTTGCCCTGGAAGCATAGTTTTCTCCTTTACTTTTCAAGCAAATGCAGTGTTATTCTATGTTTATGTGAGTTCAGAAATTATTCATTCCTTCTGAAAATGGAACTCAGCTCTATTTATAAAGATGGGTAGAGAAGAGGAAAAGGAGAGATGTGATCCTGCTCGATTTAAGGAATTACATACAGTGAGTCTCATAATATGAAAGTTAAAACCTGAAAAATTTCCCCTAAGTTGTGTTCAGTGTCAGTGGTTGATTTTCCCTCTTCCAAATGCTGTTGTAGTAACACATAATCACTCTGAGAAGATCTGTTTTCCAAAAGAAGCAGCAGCAGTGTTTAAGTTTACATGACCCCAGTCTCATGACAGCAGTAGCAAATCAGATATCTTATCCAAGGAAAAGCATTTTTGGCTTAGAATTCAATCATTTTCATGGTGGGAGTCAACAGCTTACTTCAGCTCTAACACTACTGCAGAACACTCGCTGCAGTGAATCTTTCAGAAAGCATAAACACAATTGGTATTTATAGCATGTTAACATTTGCTAAATAGTTAGGGGAATGGTCTGTAAGCCTGTTTGAAGCAGGTGGGGGAGCAGGAATCTTTGTTGTGACTGCCGTGAGATTTAAGAGTAGGACATTAGTACAACAGGGTTACAATGGTTGTAGCAAGAGAATAAAGTGGAAATACTGAATACAATAAGTTAAGATTTCACACAGCCGCAATTCAGAGTGTTACAAAAATAATCCTGACGCATCTCTGGCCAGAAGTGTGTTACACAGATGGCATATTTGACACAGTGCAGGGCAGGAACTGTACGGTGAAAAGCCAAATAAACAGTAGGGATTAGTCAAGTTTTAATTGAAAACCTACATAAAACCTTGAAATCATGCCAAACTTTCTGGTATATTAAAATCATATCAAAGTTTCCCTTAGTTAAACATTAAAATTGTCAATAAAGTGAATCTTCATATTTTGCTAGTTATTATGCCTCTTGCAGACTTATGAGTTAAGTAGGTGTAGCTAAATTTATACACCCAAAGACATGAAGCAGAGTGTTCATATTTTTACGAGTTTTTTCTCTATCAGCTGCCCAAGGAATCCTGAGCCACGCTATTATGCTGATGACTTCTGTCATAACCCTCTGCTCTCTAGGCACCATCTTTATTTTAAATTGAAAGTGTGAAAGTACTCTCAAATCAAGTGACTGAATTTTTTTTCAAAATATTAAACTAAATTCAAGCTTCTAGAATAGTTAAGTCAAACTACCTAGATCTGAAAAACCTCTGTAAGACTGTTCGCAACTGTAACTGATTGCTGGCTGTTAGAATAGCATAGTCATATTTCACATTTCAGAATAGCAACGTTGCTTTCTTTTGTTTCTGCAAAGATGAGGAAGTTTACTTAGAATCACTATGTTTATTTTATGTTATTGGTGCAAAGGAAGAACTGAGATTCTGTGAGTACAGTATTCCAGAAACACTTCAGTGCAAAATTTTTAAATGTTACCTATGACTTAACCCTGTTGTAACAGTAAACATATTGCCTTCCCTCGTCTCTGCCAGGTGTGTGCGTGTGTGTTGTTTTTTAGTCCTAAATTTCTTAAAGTCAAAGATTCCTCATTCTACCTCATTTCAGTATTTGTACGTGGTGGATACTCACAAATATGATTGAGAAAATAGATGAAATGATTCTTAACAAGTGAATGACCAAATGACTGTTTCCATGACATAGTTTAAACAGACTTGTCTAGTTTCAAGAAATCATTTAACCTTCTGAATGCAGCTATCCTGATTTTTTTTTTCCTTTGAGAACTTTGACTGTGTTTTCACTGTTTGCCTCTCAGTATTGGCAGCCTCTTTGAAGCAACATTCCACTTACTTTTCTAGGCAGGCAGCTTTATCTGCTCGTTTCCAGTAGCTAGAGATGGAGGTGTTTTGAATGAGCACATCAGTGTTCTAGACAGAGATACTGTTTGAAATTATCCATGAACACAGCGCCGCTGAGCTTTATTGAGTGACATTTGTTTCTGTAGGTTGTGTCTGCTCTGACTAGCTGGTTTCTTTCAGATTGGCAGCTGGAATTATGCTGCAGTGGATGGACAGCTCCGAGAAGCAGAGATTGTAGTGGGGCTGCCCTGGGGCTCAGTGTAGTGTGCCCAGAACGTATGGGCTCAGTTCAAGGCTCTGATGGGAAGCCTGGGCATAATTTCACAATTTATAATTACTTTATGTGTAACTTAAAGTTTAAGTGGTGACTTCCAGTAGGTAAATAAGTAAAACTACTCCTTTTTCTAATTTTCCCTCTCCCCTGGTTTCTTGTCACAGCATTCTTTTTTTTTTTTTAAGAGGTTTACTTTATTTAGCTAGCTATTCTCTCTTTGCTCTTTATGTATATTATATGCCATCATGATATGTATATGTCTCCAAATACCAAATGTAAGTAAAACATAGTTTGCTTACAAAATGTATACTACATACCTTTCTAAATATTTAGTTAGCAGTAAATGATGGTAAAATATTGCTAAAACTAATGGCTCCTTGAAACCAGATAGAAATAATTTAGGAAATAACCTCAAATAACAAAATTAACTTTGTAGTAAGGTCTCTTGGTTTCACAGTGTTTGACCAATTTATCAACTGGAGTTGTTCTGAGATGGTTAAGAAATACTTCTGGTTACTATATCAATGGAAAAATTAAACTTCATAAAGCTATGTTTTGTATTTTCGATTTTTCCTTAGATTTTTTTTTTAAAGGAAATTTTTTTGTTACTCTTTATTTTAAAAGTAATACTTGCTTTGTTTAAGACACCAACTAGAATAAAAGTGAAGAAGGTATTCAATTTTATTCTGCCAATCTTTTCATCCACTCTCCACCAGAGATAATAACTGATAGGTTTATGTACCTTCCCAGATTTTATACATGTGTATTTATGTATGTACTCACATAGCATGTACTCATTTAACATATATAAGGGTGTTGTTATAGTTTATTTTTACATTTAACTTTTTCATTAAATGAAATAATGCACTGTATTCTTTGCTGATTTGGAATTGTTTTAATCAATAAACTATAGACTGGTTTCCATATCACATATATTCAGTTCAGCTTATTCATTTTAATGACTGTGTAGTATTCCATTAACATAGTTTCGTTTTCTCCCCTAGTTTTTACATAATAATAAAAAATTTTCTCAAAATTAAAAGCAGTTTCAGTCTTTCAAGTCCAAATTTACATAGAATGACTTCTGTTCAGTTAACATATTTATACACTATATCCATCTTTTGTGTGGAGTACTTTGCATAATTTGTTGATTAAATATTGTCTGGTGTTTATTTTGACCATAGATCTAATGGACTTTTTAAAATTCCAATTGATAGTAGTATATCCATAAAACTTTTTTCCCTGATAGGTTGTTTATCTTTTACCTTATGTTTTACAAAGTTTGAATTTCATATTTCTTATTTCCAGAAAACTTGAATATTTACATTTCTATCTTAAAAGATTCCTTTTAAATAAGTTGAGTTAGTTTCATTATGCTTTTTAATTTGTACATTTATTGTTCTGGCTTTTAAAAAGTAATTCTGTATTTCATTTCTATATTAAGAGGGAACTTGGTTTCTCAATGTTTCTAAATGTTGCTTTGCCTTTTTTTAACCAGCTAGAGTTATTATGCGAACAGGTATAATAGGTATTATGTAAACAGGTGTAACAGGTATAGGTTTATAAAAATAAACCTATCTTTATATTAGGTATAAAGATAATTTTCTCTTTTAGATTCTTCACCATTTTAATCAAGTATATCTACTTGTCATGGATTCTTTTTCAGCCTTAGTAGTTAATATTATCAGGATTTTTGTCCTTTAGGAATTAAATACTAACTTCAACATATCATGATTAGTATGCTTTTTTAACTTGCCGATATCCAGCATATTTTAACAATGGCCTCAGTAGGCACTGAGGCTGGTTAACTAGAAAGTTAGTCAGTAAATTTTGAGTGGAAACTGGTCAAATATCCAGTAAGTTTTTCTCCAGTTTAATTCAACTGTGTGAAAGGTAAGGGGAAAAAGAGGCTCAAGTGATATTATGGAACAGGAGAAATCACTAAATGTCCTATTGTGACTCTTTTGAAAATTGAATTAATTCTGAAATCCAGAATTAATGAGGTCTTATTTGGATTTGTAAATATCTTTTGGTGAGTTACTCTACAATCTTAAGATAGCCTTCTAGAACTTAATTTTGGTAATGTCAAAATTTTAGTATACTAATAATGGCATGTTACTTTTTATTAAATGATTTTTTCAATTTCCCTATCCCAGTTTTATAGTGCTTTTAGATGTAAATATATAGGGGATAAAATGCAATTTCAGAGTTGTGTGCTTAAGAAAAGCAGAGTACATATGTGTTTACCTTAATTGCATCCATATGTTTAAGTTATTTCTCCCCCAAACCCATCTTAAAATAAAGTTTTACAGCTTTATTGTTGGTTACTAAGTGTTGTACTGAGTTAACTTGTTTCCTATGTTAGATTGAAAAGACCACTTCAGAGAGTCTGAAATATTCATTCTTAAGTTGAAGCCCTACATTGTCACTAAGCCAGTCTCCTTTCCTTTCCTTTTGTTCTCTCATTCTTTCATTTTATCTAGTGTGTGTACCTATATTCCCTCTACATATTAATATAATGTCCCTTTCTCTCAGTATAGCCATAAAATCTTGCAAGTATGCAGTGGTTGGCACAGAAAACAATAGAATACACAGCTTGTTGAAAATCTTTTCATAATATTTCCATTTGGAAATCCATTAATAAATTCTCTAGGTAATATTTGAGATGCTGTTTATAAAATATAAGTATGTGGTTTTACTGGAAAGTCTTGAAGTATTTGCATAGTCTTTTTTATTACTATGTATTTCAACATCTGGAATGCCGCCTGCTGGATTCAGCTTTATTATAGAAAGTAGTAACAGGCTATTTGCAGAAATAATTGGGAATTGATGAATAAGAATGAAGTAAACTTTTTGGTAGAAATGTTTGGTAGAATTTTTTTTTCAGTGCTAGGCTGCTCTGTGATAGTGTTAGGAGGTATCTCTTAGCTGCATCCCTGCTGAATTGTGCTGACTTGGATAACCTTTCATTCATTTAGCATTTCACTCATGTTTCTTGAGCACCTACTGTGTGTCAAGCCCCCAGAAGCACAGCAATACTTGGAAGTCTCTGCTGTCAATGAGATAGGAATTAGACCAGCGATTTAGTTAAAGAATTTTAGTTAAGTAGGTAAAGTAAGTAGGGGGTCTGGACACAGTTGCTCCAAGAGCAACAGAGAGAGAGAGCAACTGTCTGGATGAAACTTAGAAAGAGACTTCTCAGGGTGCAGAGATATGTGAGCTCATCTTAAAGAATGAGGAGGAGGCAGCCACACAGAGAAAGGGGACAGAAAAGAAGAAGAAAGCAATATATATAAAAGCAGTATGTCACATTACATTGTATCTTACAGAGTTTAAGAGGGACAGTGTCAGGATGAGACTGGAGACATAGGCAGGAGAGCCAGATCGCTGTTATTATTAGTCTTAATTATAGGTGATTAGAAACATTTAGTAAATGCTTCCTTAACCTCAGCCGGACACCATGCTGTCTTTTATGTATAGTTATAATACTAACATCAGACACAGAGGTGTCACGAACTGTTCTGTGTTTTATATTATTTCATTTAAACTTTACCACAACCCAGTAAATACCCACTATCATTATCACCATTCTTAGACAAGAAAACTAAGGCCTAACTTGCCAGTCATTCAGCTAGTATGTGATAAAGCTAATATCTGAACTGCAGCACTCTGATTGCAGCCGTCTGCATACTTAACCTCATGCTATGGGGCCAGCCTATGATAAGGAATTTGGATGGAAGGATTTTAACAAGAGAAGTCACCTAATCAAATTTGCAGCTTTAGCATTGAACATCTCCTTTCAAGTCCACATGTGTTTAACCTTTGTGAACAAAGATGAAGGCGGTTGGCTAATGTTTATAATTTGGGATTATTTTTTGATATTTTTGTTCTCCATGTAGTTTTGCGGTAAACCTGAAAAAACAAACTGCTTAAAGGCAGGCACACTCTCCTATTTTCCAATAAATCTTTCTAGCACATTGCCTAGGCTGAATCCCCCCTTGGAGTAACCTAAGGCCAAATGTGTTAATAATCATTGAAATTAACTAATGGGTACATGGGGATTCATTATCCTATTTCATAATAAAAATTTAGCATAATAAACAAATTCTAAAAGTTTATCACCTGGGACCAAAACTCTCTAGATGAAGTAGAGTTTATTAAAAACAGTTTAGGCATTTGGTAGAGTTCATTAAGCTACCCTATTACCTGTTCACCTTCCTGTTATACCTGTATGTTTCCTGTGATTGAAGACCTCTTATTATACATCTGAAATATTCAGGAATAGAATAGAATATCAGGAATAGAAATATTCCTGTATATACAAAGGGCTGGAGTGAAAAGTGAAGAGAGAGCGATAAACAAAATTACTTGAAGGATTTTTTTGAATCACACGTATTCCCCCAGGATTTCTCACTTGACCTTTGAGAATCACTGCTACAGAGAGACCCTGGAGTGTTTTTGTATCCCTCAGGTGTGTTGGGGGCTGAAAGAATGAGGATTATGCCTTTCAGTTCAGGTCAGTCGCTCAGTCGTGTCCGACTCTTTGCGACCCCATGAACAGCAGCACGCCAGGCCTCCCTGTCCATCACCAACTCCCGGAGTCCACCCAAACCCATGTCCATTGAGTCAGTGACACCATCCAACCATCTCATCCTCTGTCGTCCCCTTCTCCTCCTGCCCTCAATCTTTCACAGCATCAGGGTCTTTTCCAATGAGTCAGCTCTTTGCATCAGGTGGCGGAGTTTCAATTTCAGCATCAGTCCTTCCAGTGAACACCCAGGACTGCCTTTAGTGACACCTTATAGAACTTTTCTAACAAAGGCTCTTTTGTCCTCTGTGTAGCAACAGATATCAGTGTTGACTTATCACTCCCCATTCTCCCTCTCATCCCCATTTTGTCTCATCAAGAACTGTGCTCCAGACTTCCTGGAATATCCACTGCAGGGAACACAAGTTTCAATCCTTGGTCAGAGAACTGAGATCCCACATGCTGTGTAGCACAGCCAAAAAAAAAAAAGAAATTAAACTTTGTTCTTCTCTTAAGCTTGTTTCTGTCCCAGTATTGGGCGGTCTTGGTACATAAAAGATACTCAATATGAGGAAGGAAATGGCAACCCACTCTAGTTTTCTTGCCTGGAAAATCCTATGGATAGAGGAGCCTGATGGGCTATAGCCCATGAGGTTGCAAGAGTTAGACAAGGCTTAGGAAGCAAACCACCATATAACTTTCATATTAAAAGGCAATATAAATAGACAAAATAGCTTTTAAAATAGTTACTGGTAGCTTGTCAGTGCTGAAAAGTAACATTTTGTCTTATTCTAGAGCTTCATTACCTTTTAAATTACACCCACCCCCACAGGCAAATAAAAAGATGTTTTGGAATGCCACATTGTGTGGCTCTAGAAACTAATAATTTTGTGTGTTATCCCAGGAAGGATATAGATCAAAGTGTATGGTTCATTTCTGGTTCTATTTTGCAGTCCAGTTTTTGTTTTACTTTGATTTCCACTTAAAGTTGACTTTAAAAAATACCTTATTTGTGTATCTTTATAAATCAATCATTTGGGGTACACGACTGATTGATAAAACATATGTGCAAAATAGAGGATGTTATTTTTAACAGCAACAGCAAAAAAAGGTCAGGTAAACTTCTTTGTTGTGTGAACAGTTTGTACAAGGCATTGTTCTTCCTGCTTGCACAGTTCTAAAATACATGATCTTATTCTAGCCTTATGACAGACCAGTAATATACTAAAAACTAACATTACAAGGAAGCCTGAATTAAATGTGTAATTAGCAGCATGAACAAGCTGTGAGATTTGGGAAATCTTAGTGATACAGATAACCGCAGTGGTGCAGTTGGTCACCCAGAGGCAGACAGCCTGGAGTGTGAAGTCAGGTGGGCCTTATGCAGCATCACTATGAACAAAAAGCTAGTGGAGGTGACAGAATTCTAGATGAGCGATTTAAAATGCTAAAAGATGATGCTATCAAAGTGCTGACTGCATTCAATATGTCAGCACATTTGGATAACTCAGCAGTGGCCACAGGACTGGAAGAGGTCAGTTTTCATTCCAATCTCAAAGGAGGGCAATGCCAAAGAATGCTCAAACTACCACACAATTGTGCTTGTTTCACATGCTACCAAGGTTATGCTCAAAAGCCTTCAAGCCAGGCTTTAGCAGTATGTGAACCAAGAACTTCCAGATATATAAGCTAGGTTTCTAAGAAGCAACAGAACCAGAGATCAAGTTGCCAACATTTGTTGGATTATGGAAATAGCAAGGGAGTTTCAGAAAAACATATGCTTCTTTAACTATGTTAAAGTCTTTGTGTGGATCATAGCAAACTGGAAAATGCTTAAAGAGATGAGAATACCAGACCACCTTATTTGTCTCGTGAGAAACCTGTATATGCAGGTCAAGAAGCAGCAGTTAGAACTGCACGTGGAACACTGACTGGTTCAAACTTGAGAAAGGACTATGACAAGGCTGTATATTGTCACCTGCTTATTTAACTTATATGCAGAGTACATCATAGGAACGCTGGGCTGGATGAATCACAAGCTGAAATCAAGATTGCCAGGAGAAATTTCAACAACCTCAGATATGCAGATGACACCACCCTAATGGCAGAACTTTGGCCACCTCATGCGAAGAGTTGATTCATTGGAAAAGACTCTGATGCTGGGAGGGATTAGGGGCAGGAGGAGAAGGGGACGACCGAGGATGAGATGGCTGGATGGCATCACCGACTTGATGGACTTGAGCCTGAGTGAAGTCCGGGAGTTGGTGATGGACAGGGAGGCCTGGCGTGCTGCGATTCATGGGGTCACAAAGAGTCGGACACGACTGAACGACTGAACTGAACGGCAGAAAGTGAAGGGGAAGTAAAGAGCCTCTTGATGAGAGTGAAAGAGGAGAATGAGCTGATTTAAAACTCAACATTGGAAAAACTAATCTTGGCATTCGGTCCCATCACTTCATGGCAAATAGAAGGGAAAAAAGTGGAAACAATGACAGATTTTATTTTCTTGGGTTTGAAATCACTGCAGGTGGTGATTGCAGCCATGAGATTAAAAAACAGTCACTCCTTAGAAGGAAAACTATGACAGACCTAGACCAAATAAAAGGCAGAGACATCACTTTGCCAACAAAAGTCCATATAGTCAAAGCTCTAGTTTTTCCAGTAGTCATGAGTGCTGAAGAATTGATGCTTTCAAACTGGTGTAGTTGGAGAAGACTCTTGAGAGTCCCTTGGACTGCATGAAGATCAAACCAGTCAATCCTAAAGGAAATCAACTCTGAATAGTCATTGGAAGGACTGATGCTGAAGCTCCAATACTTTGGCCACCTGATGTGAATAGCCGACTCATTGGAAAAGATCTTGATGCTGGGAAAGACTGAAGGCCAAATGAGAAGGGGAGGGCAGAGGATGCGATGGTTAGAGAGCCTCGGTGACTCAAGGTGCAAGAATTTGAGCAAACTCTGACAGATAGTGAAGGACAGGGAAAGCTGGCGTGCTGCAGTCCATGAGGCCGCAAAGGGTCGGATACGACTTAGCAACGAACACCACCACCACCACCACCAAGGCAGGACCTAGAAAAGCAGGGTTTTCTAAAGAGTGGTATGGCTTAGAAAACTGAAGACGAAGGAACTAATCTAGGAGAGAGAGTGGCGTAAGAGAAATGTAAGGTAGAAATGGCTGGTTTTGTTTGAAAGAAAACCTGCTTGATTGTACAGAGAGCTGGATGAGGGACTAGCAGTAGGCCTTCATCTTTTTCTTTCTTTTAAAAAATTTGTATTTTGAATTAAGTTTAGCCGCAGACAAGTGGCAAAATTTCTCTTGTATGTTTCTTCCCAAGCACAGTCCCTCCCCTACCATCACCATGTTACATAACTTTAGTGAAATGATCAAGACCATGGAAATAATATTTGCTCAGTGTAATTAAGCTACAGACCTTGTGAAGGTCACCACATTCTCTACTGACTCTTTTTCTGTTTAATGATCTTATGCAATGACTAAATCACATGCATTTAGTCCACATCCTCTTGGTTCTCTTCTAAATGTAAGAATGAATCAGTCTTTACTTGTCTTTAATAGTCTTGATATTTGTGGAAAGTGCTCACATATTTTGTTGAATGTCTCTGAATTTGTCTCATATTTTACATGATTCAAATGAAGCTATTTATTTTTTGTCAAGGATACCATAGAAATTACATAGCATTCTTCTCAGTGCCTCATATGAAGGAGTAAGACTGTATCTTTTAAGAATTGCCAGTTAATTGAAGACATTTGATCAGGGAAATATTACATAAAGGAGAGTCTAAGAAAGCACAAGTCTGTAGGAAGAAATTAAATGACAAATAACAGAAGAGACACAATTATAGTTCTCAATACCTGAAATTATAAGAAATTCCTGGATTCAAGTAGAAATGATGAGTATGAGAAACTTATAAAAGAAGTGACTAGGTCTAGTTACTGATTATATACAAGAGGTAAAATTTTTAAATGTTACTAAGATTCTGAGCATAAAAAATAAAAGGGGAGTCTCATCCTTGACTGAGGAATGCTAGAATAAAATTAATTTTCCAGATTTTAGATTTGATGATTCTAACTGTGTAGAATAGTATAGATGGACGGCCATCAGGCAAAGTGTAAATGAACACTTCATAGACATTGACAGTCCTCTGGCTTTAGATTTGGAAATCCTTCATATAGAGCTAAGATTTGAAGTCATGACAGTTAAAAAAAAAAAAAAACTCTAGGGCAGGAAGTTTAGATCAAGAAAATTGGAGTGTGAAAAGAGAACTTGCAGTGATGAGTTCATTTGTGGATGAGAAATAAGAGCAGAGGTTGGCAGAACACAGAGAATAAAGGAGTAGGTTAGAGAACCAAGCTAGTGTAGAGCCATGGACGCCAGAGCAGAGAGAATGTGAAGCAACCAGGGTGTGATCAACAGTGTAAATTGCTTTAGAGATCAAGATAATGACAGAATGGCAACGAGCTTTAGAAACAATGAGAAGAATCTAGAATTATCAGTTGATGATGTTAGGTTTGACTATAAAGATTTGAGATTACCTTACAGTCTTACTCTATAATTTTCTCACTTGATAAAGCCCTTTCTATTGTATTGTTATCACCAACAACTCAAAGGTTAGTCAAGAAATATAACATTTGTGTCTAAGAATTATATAATTTTTTAGATATCTTAAAGACTTAGAAAGAATATTATTTAACCCATGTGGGATAATGCAACTTTTATTTCATAATTGAGACAGAATTCACACCACTGTGTTCCATGACTTGAAAAATCATTTCCCTGTGAAAGGTCAATAATGTGTAAATTTTATTAAAATTTTAAGACAAAAAAAATTGTGTTAGAAAGGGGAGATTGGTGTTTTTAATAGTTTTCTCACCATCTATGTACTGTTCATTTCAAAACAAGGCTAAGTACATGTAGTATCAAGGATATTGGTATTATTTAGTATTGAGGCCAGTTGCATTTAATTTATATCTATAATAAAAATTTATGTGCGATAATGTCATTATTCTTAGTTTCTCTATAGTAGTTGGTATTACTGACCATTCTCTTTTTGAAATTCTCATCATAGCTTCCATATCACCCTATCCTGCTCCCCAGCTCCCAGCAACCTCTCCCTTCTATTGTCATCATCTTCATATCGAATCCTAAATATGAGCATCCCCCAAGTTTCACTTCTGTGTCTTTTTATGTATGTGTCTCATGTATTTTCTTCCTGGGAACTTAACCAGTGGACTTCAAACTGTGCTTGAGAGTCCTAAGATTTCTCAGAATTGTCTCAGGAGCCGCTGTGTAAGGATGGTTTTGCCCATCTTTAAAGTTAAATAGCCCTGTCTCTATGTTTTTTTGTATTGGGGTTTTGTGAAAAACTTCATTTGAAAAGGAAATCATTTCTGCTGCTTAAAAATACATATATAAACAGAGTGAGAGGGAAAGATCAAAAACCACTGACTTAAATTTCTCTTGTGCGAATGACACCCAAGTGAACACCTCTGATGTTTCAGCCCAGGGCCAGTCCTAGGCTCTCTTTTGTCTCCTGGACATCTCAGCCTGGCTCGACAGCTGTACTATCACTTCAGATTTCCACATTTGACATAAAATGCACTGTCTTTCTCCTGCAAAGCTGGTTCTCCCTCACAGAAATTTATATTTCTGTTCATTGCTTTACTACTCTAAAATATGCAAGTTCAAAAGAAGAGAATTACTGTTGTCTTTTCTCTTCATTGCTCAAAGTCATCAGTCTCTAAGACTTGTTGATTTTGCCTTAGATCGTGGTTCACATATTTATCCCTTTCTTGCAAATAACACAGCTTCCATAAGGACTGAGGTGTCCAGTTTTGGACTGCTCTCTGAATCTCCAAGGAGATCTCTCCGACTCTGGCCACTTAGCCCTATAGTATATTTTGAAATGCTGAGCCAGATTTCAGTTTTTGTTTTTTTTTTTAATATTGTATTTGTTATTACCACCACTCATTGTAAACTCCCGAAGCATTTCTTCCCTTTCTGTTTTAGCTATGTGTAATGGGGATCACGCTGAGGCCCCAAACCCAACAATATTTTATTTAGTGCCTTGTATGTGCTTGGCATTGGCTAAACACTTTACAGGTATTACTTAATTTTCCATATAATTCTCCAGTTTAGTTCAGTTCAGTCTCTCAGTCGTGTCCAACTCTTTGCAACCCCATGAATCGCAGCACCCCAGGCCTCCCTGTCCATCACCAACTCCCGGAGTTCACTCAGACTCACATCCATTGAATCCGTGATGCCATCCAGCCATCTCATCCTCGGTCGTCCCCTTCTCCTCCTGCCCCCAATCCCTCCCAGCATCAGGGTCTTTTCCAATGAGTCAACTCTTCGCATGAGGTGCCCAAAGTACTGGAGCTTCAGTTTTAACATCATTCCTTCCAAAGAAATCCCAGGGTTGATCTCCCTCAGAATGGACTGGTTGGATCTCCTTGCAGTCCAAGGGACTCTCAAGAATCTTCTCCAACACCACAGTTCAAAAGCATCAATTCTTCGGTGCTCAGCCTTCTTCACAGTCCAGCTCTCACATCCATACATGACCACTGGAAAAACCATAGCCTTGACTAGACGGACCTTAGTCGGCAAAGTAATGTCTCTGCTTTTGAATATGCTATCTAGGCTGGTCATAACTTTTCTTCCAAGGAGTAAGTGTCTTTTAATTTCATGGCTGCAATCACCATCTGCAATGATTTTGGAGCCCCCCAAAATACAGTCTGACACTGTTTCTACTGTTTCCCCATCTATTTCCCATGTTATTATTCTCTCTATTTTATCAATGGGGAAACAGAGATTAAACAACCTATTCAAACACAGCAAATAAATGGAAAAATCAGGATTAGCAGTCTTACCCAATTAGCTCCATAGGCCAAGCGTGTAAGCTGCCTGTTCCCCATTCCCCTTCTTCTAAATGAGGGGAAGTGTATGTGGGCTGTGGGGCCAGGACCACTGAAGGCAGCAGTCAAGGGAAAGGGCACTGGCTTTGCTGTTTTTAAAAGTGCCTTAAGGTTTACATTAAGCCAGTTGTGAATCCATGCATCTTAAAAGAGCAGTGCGCCCACCTCCTTCTCTGTGACTACCTTAGGCCTGCCACCAAAAGGTTGCCCTTTTGTGATATTTTTTGCCTCAAGATTGTCCTTGATATTGATCATGAATTGATTTCACCCCATCAAAAAATGTTTTAGATACTGCTCTGAAGTGGCCCTAGTCTCTACTCCTCACTCCCTGGTGACTTCTTTTCTAGTTTCTGAAGTCTGGGGTCAGCCTTATCCCCTGCCAAGCCATGCTCTCTAATTGTGTGTGAGCAAACGCTTCATGATGATGGTGATGTTGACATTAGCACTACTTTATTAATTCCCTCATTGGGTTGTAAACTCATGCTTTTTCTGTGCTCAGTCTTATCCCTAGGCCACGGCATTGTCCCTAACAGATAAGGAAGAGTAGCTTACTGGCTGAGAGTATGAGCTCCTGAATCAGGCTGCTTACGTGCAGAATTTGAGCCTAGTGTTTAATTACTGTGTGACCTTGAACAAGATATTTAAGTTCTTTGTGCATTACTTTTCTTTATCAGTAAATAGATATAGTAAAGTACTCACATCATACAATTTAAAGATTACATGAAACAAGATACTAAAATCACGTAGAAAATATATGGCAAATAGTACTAAATAAATATTTGTTATTGATGTGTGCATGGGGCCTCTGTTGTGTCTGACTCTTTGCAACCTCACAGACTCTAGACAGCCAGGCTCCTCCGTCATCCATCAGATTCTCCAGGCAGAAATACTGGAGTGGGTTGCCATTTCCTAATTCAGGATTATTGTTAGTAGCCCTCAATGAATATTGGTTGACTGCATATTAAGAGTCTAATCTGTACCAGTAAGCACTTTGCTATGTATTTTTTGCATATATAGTATTTACCCCTCAATATCAAAATCCACTGCAGATGGTGATTGCAGCCATGAAATTAAAAGACGCTTATTCATTGAAAGGAAAGTTATGACCAACCTAGACAGCATATTAAAAAGCAGAGACATTACTTTGCCAACAAAGGTCCCTGTGGTCAAGGCTACGGTTTTTCCAGTGGTCATGTATGGATGTGAGAGTTGGACTTGAAGAAAGCTGAGTGCCGAAGAATTGGTGCTTTTGAGCTGTGGTGTTGGAGAAGACTCTTGAGAGTCCCTGGGACTGCAAGAAGATCCAGCCAGTCCATCCTAAAGGAGATCAGTCCTGGGTGTTCATTGGAAGGGCTGATGTTGAAGCTGAAGCTCCAGTACTTTGGCCACCTGATATGAAGAGCTGACTCATTTGAAAAGACCCTGATGCTGGGAAATTTTGAGGGTGGGAGGAGAAGGGAACGACAGAGGATGAAGTGGTTGGATGGCATCACTGACTAAATGGACATGGGTTTGGGTAGACTCCGGGAGGCCTGGAGTGCTGCGGTTCATGGGGTTGCAAAGAGTTGGACACAACTGAGCTGAACTGAACTGAACTGAGTAACACTGTGAGGTTGATACTATTATTATTATCCGTATCTTACAGGAAGAAAATTGAAACTGAGGTTGAATGACTTGCCCTGGGTCACACAGCTTGTAAACCGTGTGCAGTCAGTATTAGCACATGGTCTGTGTGACTTCAAAGCCCATGGTGCTTTTCCCATACCACTCAGCTTTCACAGAGGCCTTTGCAGTCCTTTCTGCCTAAGCCAGTCATAGTGCATTCCTTGAATTTATTGAGCTAACTGCATCAGACTGTTATTAAATCATCCAAGTACATGCTCTGCTTTCTATATTAGGAATACTTTCTTCAAGGGCAGAAACACTGATACCTCATATGCTGTTTACATCGTTGTTGATTACAATTGAATACATAAATGGCTGAATTGCTATCATTGTTTCTTAAAAGATGGTGGTAAAGGACTACTAATGGCATCCTCATCAAATGAAAAAAGGAAGTTAATACTGCATAATTTTATTTCCCTGTTTATGATTTATTAATCACCTACAGTTCTGCAGAGCATATAAAAATTGAAAGACCTGTTTTCTTAGGGATTAAAAAATAACATGGCAAACATGTATTCCCTTAAAAAGAGATTTTCTTCCTCCTTTTAGCCGAGAAGTTAAAAATACTGCTGTGAGGTGTTGAAGTCACCTTTGTATGTCTCTGCCTCCTTCTCTCCCCTCGCACATAACTGTGGCATTTATTCATTCACCCAATTTTAAAGATCTAAGAGTGAAGAAAATAGATAAGGTCCTCGCTCTCGCGGATCTTGTTTTAGTGGGAGGAGACAGGCATAAACAAGTAAAGAAATAAAATCATTACAGACAGCGACCGCTTCTGGCATTTCAGAGTTTTCTGTGATGAGGCTGGGAAGTGAGCACCTGGGCTGGGTGGACAGGAGTGAGGGGCTCTCAACAAAGGGCTTAGGCGCACGTCTTCCAAAAAGAGCGCACACGCGGTCCCTGGGCTATTGCTTGGAATGCAGCATATGGCTTTTACTTTGCTGTTCAGCCACCTAGGTTCAAAGAGACTGTCAACAATAATGCTCTTCCCATGGCAAAAGTAAGAGCGTCAGGCGATTTTCACAGGTGCTGTGTTTCTTTCTTCTACTTCCCAGGGTGAGATAGGGCCTAGAATCAAAGCAGTGCTTGGTTTTCTCTGTACCTGTAAAAGATTAGCCTTAAGTCAACAGGGATGATGCAAGCAGGGGGAAAAAAATGCAAGAAAATAGAGATGGAGCCAAAAAGGACAATTTCTGATTGTAAGAGCTGGTTTCTGTTTCCCATCATGGCACAAGATGAGAAAGTTCTGCAGGGTTTAGGAGGCACAGCTGCCCTGGCCCTGCAGAGCGGCCTCAGCCTCATTGCCTGGCCAGGTGCTCAGCCCTACTGTGGAAGCACGGGGTTGATTTCCAATGTGAAACAAGCCAGAAGTAAGGGCTGACATTTCCAGGTGACACTTGTGGTCCTTTTGCCTATAGTTAGCACCTCTTAACCCTCAAACTTGCCCGTGCCTTTTTCAGGCTGTAGAAGCTCAAATCCGAAGCTTTGGGCAGACACCGTCTCAGCTGCTCATAGAGCCCCACCCTCCCAGAGGTTCTGCCATGCAAGCGGTAAGTGCAGCCTGCGCTCTCCTCATTTCTCGCATCTCTTTGAGACCTGCTTGACATTCTTAACAGTCTTCCGTTGTACTTGAGCTTCTCCACCACACCTTGGCCTGTTCTTCTAATGTACTATTTGTGAACCTGATAACAGCCAGCAAATACTCCCTGTTCTCCTGGACTCTTAAGGAGACATTGCTCCAGTGCTCCAGTGTTTCATCAGGGTGTCATGTTCTGTATTGCAGAATTAAAAGTTCCATCACTGTCTTATATCCTCATTCTAGGGTAGAGGGTGGATAGGTTTTCTGGTTTGATCCTATGAGTGCCTAGATTAGTTTTCCTGTTGTGTTTATTCTTTACATCCCAATGTTTTCACTTTGGGAATTTTGAAAGTAATCCTAATACGTAGGCTATGTTACTGAGAGTCGGGAACCTTGGAGGAAAAAAATGATGGTGTGACATACCAAATACCCGAAGCTTAGTGCCTAGAACAGTGATTTTTCTTTCCTGTAATTCTGAGGGGTGGATAGGCATTTCTTGTTCACCTTGCCTCCCTCGCGCACTGCTGCGGCGGGTGCTAAGAGGCGAGACTGCTCTTTCCATGCGGTCTTTCATCAGGAGGTTGGCCCAGGCCACTCCCATACGCAGTGTTCCGGGAGAACACTTCTGCGTGGCTTCTTGAAGCTTGCTTTTGAACTGGACAGCATCATTTATGCTGCTTTCTGTTGGCCAAAGCAAGTCAGGGGCCTGCCTAGAATCAGAAGCAGGGAAGTAGACTAGAGCTGCAAAATCTGTGGCTGTTCCTCCTTCATGTTTCCTGAAATTTCAGGGGGAAATTCTTTCACGACAACAAATTCAGCATAGGAACACACACTGCATGGCATGATAAAAATATTTTATGTGTAGGCTATAGGTGTTTTATTTTTTCTTGAATTGTCCATCAATAAAACAGGTTGCTCATTACTGTTTTAAAGTAAGACCGGGGAGATAAGAGTCTGTTTCCATAAATGCAATGAGTAATTTAGAATAGGTTGTAATTTCATGTTGGGGCTTAGAATGGTAGGATTTCGCTGGATGCTGGAAGGAGAGGGGCAGCCAGCAGGGCCCTGGATACAGATGTGGTCCTCTTTGCCTCCGACTCTGTCTCTTCCCATCTTTCCTTCTTCTTTGTGTCTTTTCCCCTTTTCCCATCTTTGTCATCATCTTTCTCCTTCCAAGTCTTTCTTCCCCTTCTTTCTCTAATGATACGAATTGACCATTACTATAAACTACAAACATTTAAACATTTATTTGCGTCACCTTTTCCCCTCAGTGTTTTTAAGCAGGGGAAATCATATTTAAAAGAACATAAAGGGTAGCTTTTAGTGAAAAGACTACACAGAAAGCAGACATTTGGCAAGAACAATGGAAGATAATGCCATAAAAATAGTAAGAATGATTTATGTTTGGGGATTGGAATTAGCTTTAGTAATAGCTTGTCAATGAGACACAGGCTGCTGCAGTGCTGGCTGATGGAAGCTCCTCCACTGCTCCATTGACTTTCTACCTGGGTCACTGCACAGCCTTGGTCACTGGGGCCAAGAGGGAGTTCCTACTGCCAAGCCTCTCTCCGTGACCAAAGGATGACTGGCTCACTGAGGCAGATCAGCCTTCCTGTCCCGGGGGTGGGGAGGCCAGGGCTGCACATGCTCATTTGAGGATGGGAGGCCATCTTTCCCATTATGTTTATCCTCTGAATAGAAAACCTAACTCTTTTTCAGACCTGTGCAAATTGTGCTTTTCCCTCTTACACATATGTGGGTGGGAAACAAAAGTGTGTTAGAAAGAAACCAGAGTTGTCAACAAGTGCACACGTAATCTGGGAAAACCAGACGAAATCTAGCTATAGTGGTTTCCCACTTCTATGTCAGACGGGGCTGGCAGGGGCCCGCAGGATTGATGAGGGTTTCTTTCTCTTCCCCCCATGACTGGTTGTCCTGCTCATCAGCAGCTGCCACCATCCCTCTGGGCGAACCCAGTATGCCTGGCTGGCTTTTTCTTGCATCTAGTGCCCCTCACTCCATACTCACTGGCTACGGATGCGATGGCACTCCCCAGAGAGTTCTTGCTCCTTGCCTCCGTTAGGCGCTTGCTCTCATCAGGCTGAAATGCACAGGAACTACCGAGAGCCAGCGTGTTCTCAGGATGCAGGAACAGCTCTGGATATGGTGTCTGCAGCTTTCTGTGGAAGAGGGCTCTTCCTTGCCCTGTGGCTAAGAGTTGGCCCACTAGAGGCACTGTGTACACAAGACATTCTTCCTATATGTTAGAGATTTTTCCATGTTTTTTTAAGGGCATAAACATTGGAATTATTCAATTTGAGCCTGATTGTATTTACAGTATGAGCTGTTAAGCTCAGAAATATGTATCAGCTTCCTTTCAGTGAGACTTCATGATGTATGTTGTCATCTGACTTCCTCAGAGTTTATAAATTGACTTTGGTAAATATTATTTTTTAAAAAAACCCACACAATTGGAAAACACAGTTTGGTTTTCTAAAATGACATTCATTTCCTTTTCTCCAGACTTCATCAAAGCTAGCTTATAGGAAATTTTGTTTGTGGTTGGCCCATTGTTTCTTATTTTTACACAATTTCACAGAAATCCTTAAAACCATGTAAGGGGTTCTTAGTATAACCAAGATTACTTATTGATATCAGAGGTTTTGAAACTCAAAGACCCGAATGTGTATTGCTTTTACTACTATTCAGATGAGCCCCCCATCAGGGATGACTGCGGCACACACACACGCACACAAATGCAGCAGAAATTAGGCCGCCTCGTGCTGTGCTGAGTGCAGGAGCTATAATATACACCAGGTGTAGTAATTAGCAGCCCACGAAGGCTGCCTGTTTGTCTGCTTTTGCTGCTGTTGCTGTATCCCCCTGTGCTTTCACACCATCAGATAGTTGGATTTAATTGAGGCCACATCAGATGAGGCATTACTGACACCTTTAATTGAATGAGCATCCAGGGAGGATTAACTCATAATATTGATTGGCTTTTAGCCACTTGCTCAGAAGGGTGTCTGGGTAGCTTATTAGTTGCCTTTATTTACACCTTTATGCAAAGAGTGCAAATAGGATTCTTAGTGCAATATGTTTTTCTAAGTACTCTTAATAACTTTTTTAAAAGGACTGATAATAAAAATGCAAATGTATTTAATTTTTTATTAGTTCTGAATGAATACATGTTAAATATATGTGCCTACACATTTACATATACCTGGTGTTTTGAAATATGGCAATAAGAGAGCAACCAGAAGCACTTCATCAAGGTGTTTCAATTCTGAATGATACTCATCAGCTATTAGAAAATAGACATGGCTGTGGAGAATTGCTGAGAATGCACAGTGCAATTACTGTATCATAGCATAGTACCACAAAGTATAAATAAAGCCCATAAATCAGTGCGGTGTTGTATATGTCTCAGATTATGACATATGGTTTGTAGGAATGTTCTAAATCCTTAGTAGTCTTCCAGATTTATTATGTTGCTAGCTATTAGAACAGTGTTTTGTGTATCATTTCAGTCACATTTTGCTTTTCAGAGGAGAAATCGAAAGGCTTGAGCTTTCATTTCTTTACCAACCCGGAGGAGAGGCATCTAGGTACTTCTGTTCACCCTTAGCTACAGCACAAAGCAGTGGCATCCGCATTATAATAGGGCAGTGTTTATGACTTGGTACACTATATAAATATATTGTTTCTACAAGTACACTTAATTATGCATTGCTTTGAAACACCTTTATAATTAAGTTTGTGTATCACGTTCATAAATTATTTCTCTACTGTAATAATACATGCATGCTGTACAACTGTTGTTTATAAATATATTTGTTAATTAATTATCTCTTTATTTAGTTGTCAAAATCCTCATACTGACTCAACACAACTTTTGATAATCTTTGGCAATTACCTTGGCTGGCTTTTGTGCCTATGGCCTGTTCTCATTCTCATATTATTATCTCATGCATAATAACTGTTGGAATGGTTTAACACAATCCTCAATACTTTGCCTATTTAGAATCTAAATCAAGTCACTCTTTTTAGTCCTTCTTGGGAATGGGGTGGGGAAGAGAGTTAATAAAAATTTATGTGTTTTTAAGTGACCATTCATGTATTCTACTTCAGTCACTTAGAAATTCAACTAATGACATGTGAAAACCAGACAAATCCTAATTGCTGTTTCTCTAAGCCTTTCTGCTCACTGTGCTCTCACTTGCAACTTTGGTTAACGTGGTCTTCCTCTTCTTTTCCTACACCCTCTTTCTTTCCTGTCTTTCCTTGTCTTTTCCTTCTCGTATATTTGGATCTTGTCTTGCCCACTCAACAGTATCTCCTCCTGCAGAGTCCGTTGATGTTCACAGACCAAGCTCAGCAGGATGTTATCATGGTTCTAAAGTTCCCCTCCAACTCCCCTGTCACTCACGTGGCGGCCAACACCCAGCCTGGGCTGGCGACTCCTGCCGTGATTACAGTCACTGCTAACCGGCTGTTCGCCATGAACAAGTGGCACAACCTTCCAGGTAAGTAAAGACATTCCCTTCTAAGGCATAGCATCTGCTGAACACGGTATAAAGACATTGTAAGGGTTAGTCAGTCAGTTGTGTCTGACTCTTTGTGACCCCATGGACTGTAGCTTACCAGACTCCTCTTGTCCATAAAATTCTCCATGCAAGAATACCGAAGATGATAGCCATTCCCTTCTCCAGAGCATCTTCCTGACCCAGGGATCAAACCCAGGTCTCCCACATTGCAGGCAGATTTTTTACCATCTGAGCCACCAGGGATCCAAAATACATTGTTATATCCACCTAAATATATTCTATCTCAACATTTAAGCTTTTTAGTGTTCAAACATATTAGTCTGAATCAAAATGTTGAATACTTGGAAGGGTTTAAAGAAGTCCCTCTAAAACACGTAATATTAATACAGAAGTTAAAACACGAACTGTTCTTTGGCATCTAGAGATTGGTCTTTACTCCTTGGAGATAAATATTATCATACAATAATATTCCGTGTCATGTCCATAAATAGCCTGTATTGATTTATCAGATGTTCCTGTTTTTCCCACGTATTCATTTGCTCCATATACACTTCTCATTGTCTACCATGTGCCTTTTTAGCAGGGCATGGAACTATTTGTTGTGGGTGATAGAAAAAAGAACACGTAAATTACACAGCCAAAACCCTTAAGTATATCCTGTTCTTTCATTAAGTGCTGAAGAATTAGGGTGACTAAGGGCAAGATACGGAAATAACCATTAGACTCATACACCATCACAACTTGAAGACATGAGAGCTGGTCTTGTCCAGGCCCACATGCTACCCCTGAAGATGCAGAGCCCCGGGGATCCTGCCTTGTTCAGTATCACATATGGGCCACTCAGTGGCAGCGCCAGGTTTGAACCCGAGTTTTCTGACTCAAATTTTATGATCATTCCTCTGTGATTTATTGCCTCTCATTAGAACAGGAATGTTGGGATCTGGATTTAGTACTGTTCCTTGTGGCCACTGGTTAGAAATTCTCTTTTTAAAGAAGGAAAATCTTTCAAAGTCCTGAAGATTATAGGGTTTTTATCCCCAAGCCATTGTTTTAGGTAGGAAATTTGAAAGGATAGCCTTTAATAGTCTGTTAACTTGTTATTAAATCTGTAAAGTGTACATAAAGCACCACCCATTATAATACCTGAAATGGTTGCACAGATATGAATTTTTGAACAAGGGTCTCATGCCACATTAAATGCTAGAATGTTTAGAATGGAACAGAACTGAATTGATGTTTAAATAAAAACTGGATGTACTAACTATGGTCAGTAAGGTAATTTGGTATCCTTCATGAAAAATCCATGGTTGGGGTCAGAATTTCTTAAATACAGCCATTTTCCTGGCCATTAGAAATGAATGATAATATTTGATTAGAGAATAGATTCCATAAATGGTAGAGAAAGTTAAAATTGAGATACATATAATGTCTCTGTTACTAGGTCCTTTTATTCCCTTTCTTCAAGTGAACTTATCTTGCAGAGGTAAATGTGTATGCAGATGACATACTTATATTTTGGGACTAAAGATTATAATTTGATTAGTGAATTTGATTTTTTTGCTGTTGTTTCTCTAAACTCCACTCATTAGAAGAAAAAGATGTGGTAGTTGCTCTGTCAGGCACACAGAGGACCATCTTCCTGCGCTGTGTGCGGTTGCCTCAGAGCCTGGCAGAAGCTCCAGTGTGTGTGGCACCAGGCCCCTCCCAACGATGCTCATCCTGGGCAGCTGCTGTGGGAGCTCTGGGAACTCGTTCAGTTTAAACAGAGCGACAGACAGTACGTGTGAGGAGAGACAAACCTTTTCAGCTGCTAGAAAGCCCCAAGCACTCTGCATTCCTGGCTTTCCTCTAGCCTAGCAGTGAGCAGGAGCTGAGCCCGCTCCACCAGAGAGCTGGTAGGCTGATCCTCAGGTGTCAGACTCCCTCCCTCCCTGTGATGACTGAGCTCCTGACCCTCCCCTTTGAAGCAAGCCCGTGACCCTGCATAGAAGGCTGGCTGCCCTTACTGCCTGCTGGTCAGCTCTTCTTCTCCCTGCTCACCACTGTCCTCTAGTCCTGAAAAGTGATTCAGGGGCAGCCTCCTTCTGCTGGAGAACCCCATGTGGGACATCCGACTGCTCTGAGCCCAGGCTTTTCTGTAAGATAAGAGGAGAGAAGACGGTGTGTGTTTTGCCAGCTCCTTGCCTTGAATCCTCCCCAGTGAGCCTTCTTTGGGTCTGTGCCTGTGTCACTGGGGGTTTTTGCCCCTGTCCTCTGGCTTCATAGTATGATGCAGCCACTCCTCACCAGATGATGCAAAGAATAATAGCATGTGGACAAACTCAGGCGATTCTCTTTCTACAACATGCTCCCCAATTCTCAGTACACCTGCACCTAAAAATGTTAGGTAAACATTTTAAACTCATGTGAAGAGTTGACTCATTGGAAAAGACCCTGATGCTGGGAGGGATTGGGGGCAGGAGGAGAAGGGGACGACCGAGGATGAGATGGCTGGATGGCATCACGGACTCAATGGATATGAGTCTGAGTGAACTCCGGGAGTTGGTGATGGACAGGGAGGCCTGGCGTGCTGGGATTCATGGGGTCGCAAAGAGTCGGACGCGACTGAGCGACTGAACAGAACGAACAGAAACATTTTATTAAATCTGTGCCTCACTTCAGATATGTAATGAATGTACCTGATCTTTCATCCTACATTTTGCTACCTTTACCTGTCAGTGTGCCTTGATTTTAACAAATGTCAAAACTTCCTAACAGTTTCTCTTCAGTGAATATCAAATTCATGTTACACTTTTTTTTTTAGTTTAGATTCTTTTCTGATAGTCTCTGATTCCCATAATTCATTCATAAGACAGCTAACTCTTGTCAGTGTAGTGTCTTGAGCCCTGATTTAGAGAAAAAATCATCTTTATCCTTCCATCTCATTCAAGGGACCTTGAGGAACATCCAGAAAGAATAAAATAATGGCATCTAACCTTCATGGAGCATTTTCTAGCTTCTAAATACTGTTTTAATCGCTTCACACCTATTAACTCACTGAATCCCCTCGACAACCTTAAGATGTAGGTTCTATACTTAGGTTGAACCATACGAAATTGCCATTTTAATAGGTCAGGACATCAGGTGCTGGTGGTTCCGTGTGGTTCCGCCTAGCCCATTTAACAGAGCAGGAGCCTGAGACACTGAGCAGCTGTGACTGGCCAAAGGTCACACAGGCCGGCAGCGGCAGACCTGGAACTTGAGGCAGCACCAGAAACAGCTTCCCGGGCAAATCTCTTTCACCGACAGTTTGGTTTTAATGCTTCTGGGATCCCAGATTCCTAAAGACATAGGGACAGCTTCTCAAGGTATTAGCGTTGATGGGCACTGGTGTTGCTGGAGTAAATGCCGTGTTGGTAAAGCAGAGGCTGAGCTTTTCCCTGCTGAGTCCCTGTATGTGTGCTGTGATTTCTTTACTGGCAGAGCTGTAATCAGCAGAAACAATACCTTTAGCAAAAGAGGGAGTCCTAAGGCTTTCATTTTTCATCTACTTTAATATCGTATTTATACTCAACTATAATTTTTAGTGCTAATATACTCAGGTATTTTATCAGTATTAGTGATATTCAGGTATTTTATCATGTTAGTGATCTTACAAAAGATCATGAGAAGTCCTTGAAAAGTTGCTATTTACTAACAGCAGAAATGCTGACATAATGATTTTAAAATTAATCTAATGAACACATTTGGAATGTATGCCATTTTTATTTTCAGCCCCTCAAGGACAGTCAGATGTCTTAAAATCTGATGATATTAATATCATCTTCATCTTAGAATCTGATGATATTAAGCAGAGCTCTAATACCAACCAAGCAGTAGTTAAAACGCTTATGAGTCTATAAAAGGCAGATATTGACCAGAGTGAATGGCTGAGTCATTGGAGGAAAATCTTTTGGAAAAGGACCAAGAATTTAACTCTCAGAATTACAAAGCTGAGAAGATTATCTGTTCTAAACCCTTCATTCTGGGGCTTATGATTTGCCCAAGGTTGCACAAGGGGCCAGTGGTCAGTCCTGCTTCCTACAATACTTTTATCCACCAAAAACCCTTCTACCTTTCATGGGGCTACAGTCTATAAAATCTCTCTTCCATCACAAACTAGGTACCTCTGAATCCTTAAAACCATTTTGAAAATTAAACAAACTGTCCTTAGTATGGATTGATTTTTGTTACTCATTTGCTTCTCATTTTTTTTAAATGGAAACCATGGAAATATTAAATATTAATAAAAGATTTTTTTCAACCGCAATCAAATCTTCAGGAAAACATTTCAGCCAAATGCATTTAACTAAAACATTTATCTGCAGATAGCTTTCTTTATTTTTATTCCAACTTTGAATTGATTGATTTAAGTGATGGATGAAGCATTGAATGTTCTTTGACTTGGAGCGTTCCCTTTCTCCATCATAAATTGACGTTTTTGTGGATCCTTTGTGCTGCAGCATTCAAAACTGCCTTTTTAAGAAGTAACAAAAAAACTAGTATTTGCTACAGTCAGCAGATGGTTGTCACATTTTGTTTTCAGCGCTCTTTACCACTTAATTTTGTTTTGTTGCGGCATCAGAGGTTGCCAGTCAAGCATCTGCTATAGCTTATGGCCTAGGACTGGAGCCACTGCTGATGGCACAGTTCAGAACGGCGCTAATCTAAAATAAATGTTTAATAAGCTAGCCATAGAAGCACCTGGATTTTTTGTTTGCTTAAATTTCACAAAACTGTCTTGAGAGATTTGGAGGTTGGAAACAATTCTACATGAGATTTGACTTAAGCATTTTTATGTAGCTCAGTATATGAAAAATAATGCTCTCTCTCTCTCTTTTTTTTTATCTTTTGTGAATTCCAGCTCATCAAGGTGCTGTACAAGACCAGCCATACCAGCTGCCAGTGGAAATCGATCCTCTCATAGGTCTGTCACTTCCTTCTCTCTTTGCGATTCATTAAGCTCTGTATGGTGGCCCTGAAGTGTAGATTACAGTTGTTTTTCACTTGCTGGTTGCTGGGAATGGAATTTTCCTGATAAACCATTTGCATGCAAATTGGAATGCAATGAGCTGTGGCTATGCTGGTATTTCATCAACTCCCCCTCGTTGGTTTGCCTAATTTGAACAGGCCTAGGACGCGTGTCACCGAAAATTAATATGGATGCTGTAATAATGTGTGATTGAGAATGCGCATGAAGTACTGTCAGGATAATATTGGATCTTTTCATCACTCAGACTTGTTGATGAGCAGGAGCGAGGCACGTTATGATGAATTGGTGCACCAGTAATGTGATGGAGCTCCTTTGCTAGGGAAATTTTCATAATAACAGTGGGTTCTTAGCAGCTCTGTGTTGAGAAAAATAAAACTGTAGTGCCAGGGTTTCATCATTAAAGGAGATCAATCCTTTCTTCCTGGACCCTCCTTCCAGTCTGAGGGGATTAATGTGCAATTGCAGAGCAGTTTCAAAGTTGAAATATATCGCCCAGCCAATGGCAGTGTTAAGATATTTGTATTCATTTTCCTAGGGTCCTGCAGCCCAATAAATTGCCATTGGAGGTTAAATTTGTTCAGGGAGAAAAAAAAAGTAAAAGGAGACCAGAAAGAGCCATTGGGATGAAATGAGCATCTGCGGCAGACGACTTAGATATTTAATTGCTGCTTTTTGAGTGGTTAGTTGAAATCTGTAGTTTAGCATTTTCCACCCTATAGTGGGGATTTCAACTGTGACTTCACTAAGAATGGTACACCTTGGTATTGAAGATAACTGTTCGATAGCTTTTAGAATAAAAAACCTAATTGCCCAGCTGTAGGGGTATGTTGCTAGCATGGATGTTTGTTTTTGCCTTATAATTTTGTCATATTAACCAGCACAAATGAATTTGTTAGGATTTTTAAGTATTTTTAAGTTTTTAGATAAGCCATAAGAATAAGTGGATTTATTATTTTAAAATTCAAGGTGTTCCTTGTGTATATGTCACTTTTTTTTTTTTTTTGGTCTCTAACACCATTGTTTCAGTGGAGAGTTAAGTGGCTGCCATTTGCAGATGAATTATCAAGATGAATGAAAATAACCTTAAGCTCTAAACTGTCTTTTATCTTTTTCCCAAATAAAAGCAGAAATCTAAGAATTAAGTGTCTCTATGAAAGATAACCATATGGTTCTTGAATCTTGTTTTGCTTTGAGTAGATATGATTGGCTGTATATATATATATTTTTTTTTAATTAAATGCCCACTTGGGTAAAGTTCTAAGAGTCAGGAAAATAATAAAACCCATTTGTTGTGCCACTTAGAGCCTGGTTTCTGAAGTACAGAGTCATTGTTTGTCTTAAAACTTGATAATGAATATCAGATAGTATAAAGTCTAAATGAATTCAGAAATGGTAACCCTGTAGAGAAGGCATGGGGGAAAGGGGCGAGATAGTCAATATTTTAGGTTTTGTGGGCCATAAAGTCTCAGACCCAACTACTTAACTCCGCTGTTACAGCACAAAAGCAGCCACAGATGATATATAAACAAGCGAGCATTGTTGTGCTCCAATAACACTTCATATGCAAACCTGGGCACAAGCCAGAGTCAGCCTTCAGGCCATAGTCTTCCCTGCTGACCACTGGTCACCAGACTGTGCCGTGTCTCCTGAAGTACTTGTTTAAAACCATGTATCTTACCACACATTTTTAAGTTGATGTCAAAAAATTTTGAAGTGATATCATCACAAGTTTAAATAGTTGCAAAGGTTATGATTTTTGGCATAGTGTGTAAAATTTAAAATATATCCAGCAGACACCAAATATCAAAGTCACTTGATAGTCAACCTTTTCTGTTTTTAAAAAATTCATTGGAAGAAATTTTTACCATTTGAACATTTTTCTCATCTTGAATTTGTACTTTCATTCTGCTTTCCCTACACAATTTTATTTTAACTGTAGAAAATTGATTACCCCCATTAAACAGTTTTCAGCAATAAAAATATGTATGTAAATATAAATATTGAGATTTCCTGTGACCTTAAGGCTCAGCTTTAAAAAATTAATCCTCATTGAGTTATTTAAAATATTAATACATATTATTAAAATTAGAAATAATAAATTTTAGTACTATTAAACATACACAACACATATTTATTGAAAATAGGAAATACAGCTTTAATGAATGGGAGTGTCTCCCTGAATAGTTCATGTATTCATGGATAAACATTATTTGTTGCTGAAAGAGACAGAATTTGTCAACAGTTCTATCCTAATTTTTTGTTTTTTATAGATGGATGCTCTCAGGAGTGTTACTATGAGAAGATAGGTGGGAAAGGAGAGAATTTTGTTTTAGCAATGTCATTCAAATCTTCAAACTCTTTCCGAGTTAACGTGACAAAATTCATAGAATGACATATTGTTAAGGATTACTTTTGCGTTTTATCATTAAATAATCCTTTTAACAGTCTATCACTGAAACTTATTTTTAATGATCTATCAATTGACAGCGTGGTTAGATCCTCCTTCCATTTATTGAAAGCAGTGAATTGGAAACCACCTGCCCTGCAGAATGATGTGATACCTAGGCATTCACTTTCTAGCATCACATCAGTAGTTTGAATTGTCTCTTTATTTGGCTCTCAAGAGATTTTTGTACCCTAGTGTAAAGCACCATAGTAAGATTCTATCTAGTGGAAGAAGAGCGAGCACAAGGGAAGTAAGAAAGGAAAACTCACAGGAGAGTCTCAGGCAAATCTGTTTCAAGCTAGAGAACTCGTGAAAGTTGTGGAACCAGAAATTGATTCCCTTAAAACCATCTGTGCCTGTGTATCCCTTGGGAAATCTTATACACTCCCCTCCCACCGCCCCTCCTCCCCCACAAGGGTATACATGCTCCAGTTTGTAGACTGCTTATCTAGACAAATATACCTAATTTTCATCAAATAAAAATACTTTCAGTACTGAATCTTGTGAGGTTTACTAGAGAAAACAGTAAGATAAAGAAAAGGCAGTTGTAGGGTGGGTTATATAGACTAAATGGATGGATGGATGGACAGATGGATTACGGGTTGCAGTGTTAAATTATAAGTAATTATAAGTAATCACTTATTTGGAAAATAGTTCATCTGAATGCTGAAGGGGCATCAGCCTTTACCCATGACGAGTTTGTGGTCACTCAATTCAAAATTCTGTACATGCCCAGCCAGGTCTGTCAAATTAGGTCCTCCCAGTCAGGAAGATCTCCTGGAAAAGGAGATGACAACACACTCCAGTATTCTTGCCTGGAAAATCCCATGGATGGAGGAGCCTGGCAGGCTACAGTCCATGGTGTTGCAAAGAGTCGGACATGACTGAGCGACTTCACTCACTCACTCAGGAAATAATGCCAAAAAGACCAGTGAAAGTTTATATATCATATAAGTGAAAGTCATGTAAACACTAACAAAAATATGGTATTTTTATAATTTTCATGTGGAATGAAGAACTGTAGTAAACAGTATAGAAAATACCATGTATCTTGTTTTAAATTGCTAGGTTTCTGGAAACTAAAAGATTTAATTGTATCACACAGGTTCACTGCAGTGAGAGGCTAATGTCTCTCCATGATACACTGTGATGCACAAAAGCTTTTTCACCTGCCAGGAACTTCCCTTTGTGTGGAAGGAGGGGGCACGTGATTCCTGACTAGAGGCCTACTGCTATCACTTTCTAGGTCATTAATCTCCCCAAAGTATATGAAGCCCATTATCAAACAGTTATCTAATATCTTACATGGTTAGGTTGTACAGTCAGACACCAGCAGAACTTTGCCGTATTTCACATGAATACGTTTGCTATGCTCTGTATGCCATGAGGGCAAGAGGTATTTTATCCCTCTGTATCCCAGCGGAGGACTGGAAAGTATTTTGAACACTTTTTTTCTTCCATATTACTTTCTGAGCCTTCTATTGAATTGGCCATCTTAACTTATTACCTACAATGAATATAACATAAATATATTTCTATTTTTAATTTTTATCAATAATGCATCTCTGGTATTTTTTTCCAATAAAAACTGAAAGCTATGATGCAAAGAACATAATAATTAGATGTAGACATTTATTTTGTTCTGATTTCTGGTATGATCAAGTTTTTTTTTTTTTTTTTTTTTTTTTGTAGTATAAGAACTATGATTTGTGTTGGAAAGTAGATAATGAAATAACTCCTAGATCACGAACAGAGAGCTTTCTGTTTGGTTGGCTTCATAATGCCAAAGAAGGCACCTCCGTGAACATGCCTTTGCTGATAATGACAGGGCTGATAGTGTGTTTCTGGAGAATTATTACTCTTCACATGTGTGTGACATTATGCCTTGTAGACTCCATCTCAGGTGCTCTGCGGCACTCTGAAAACATACTGCCTGACTGTCTTGTTTTATCGTTTACAGAAGTAGCAAGAAAGTTGCTGGGTGCTGTACTTTGCCTTTTTCAATTACAAGTATCCTTAATAAATAGTCTTCCTACCCTTTCCTTGCATGCAAGTACAGCTGTGAACGGGGCAGATGGGAGTTCACATCTGGTCAAATTAAAGACCTGTTAAAGTCAAACTAGTACAAGATGCTCCAGTATTTCAAATATATGACATTTAAATTCAAATGTCTCTTCCTTGTGACAAAAAGTTAGAGGTAATAGATTGTCACAACATGAATCCATTCTCATGACAATAGATGTAATGAGATTGTCAGAAACCCAAACCTAACTGGGATGCAGTCTGGAGGTTCTAATCTAGTTTGGTCCTGCCCAAGAGCAGACAGCATGTTCTGAGAATTGTATACCACGTATTTTAAAATTGTAGTGTTTTATTGCTTCTTTCCTCTAGGCAGAATTTCTTACCAAGCTGTTGAAGTTGGCTACCCTCATTCTTCCAACAATCGGATTGTGTTTTCCTGTGGTTTTTCAAATATTATTGTATTTAAAATTAGAGATCAAATGTTTTTATCCTGGAATGTGTTGTCTCTCCTCCCTTGGCCCCAGCCCCCAGCATGACAAATTATGGGATTTCTTTGCGAACGTGGGTTTATAGGCTTTTTTCCCTCCTCTGTTCTCGTAGCCAGCAATACAGGAATGCACAGGAGGCAAATCACTGACCTCTTAGACCAAAGCATCCAAGTCCATTCCCAGTGTTTTGTCATCACGTCGGACAACCGCTACATCCTGCTCTGTGGCTTCTGGGATAAGAGTTTCCGCGTCTACTCTACGGACACAGGTAACCTCATCATTTCTTTATCAGTGAACTCATTTACAAGTGGCAGTCAGAGGCTTAAAAGGCTTTCTCATCTCCCTTGTAAAAGTTACAGAATTCTAGAATGTGTAAAATATAGTTTTCCCCTTCAAGTAATAATCTACTATATAATCCATTAATAAGTTAACTTCAGAATGTTTGTAAAGGGGCAGGTTTTGGTAGGTTTGTCTCCCAAGCGAATGATTTATTTTGAAGGCATATCCTGGTGTGTAAATACCATAGGTACATGTCCATGCATAATCATATGGCAAGTGCACATACTTACGGGTGTACTTCCCCACTTTAATATCATTTAAAGGTTATTTTTTCCCCTGGAAATTCTAAGTGTGTTTCCTGTGAGTGGGTATCTTGCCTCCACCCAGTTCCATTGAATCTTGCTGAAAACTACACCATCGTGAAGAAAGGTAGCTGACTCCTTATTCATTTGCATGCAACTCCCTAAGGGACTAACCAAACTCAAATCACTATTATTATAGGATATTCAGTCCAGTGAATGGTTGTATATTTTTGCATATAGGCAATTATGAAATTGAAAAATTTAATGGAGTCTCTCTAAAGTATTTTAGAAACTGGTAGAGGATAACATAAACTTATACTGAATGTGTAGTTGTATATTTAAAATAATTAAAATTAGATAGTAATGCATTAGAACTTAAATACCATGGAGGTAGATAGTTCAACTAAAACAAGGATCTACAAATAATTATATTGATTAAATGTTCTGGGGATAGGAAATTTTTTAAATTGAAATTTCTAATTAACTGTTTTACAGCAAATCCTCTTTTAGTCATGTTAGTAAATCTCTATACGATATATGAGTCCATACTCCTACTTTAGTAAGTATAGTATAGTATATTAAAAAATTAATTCTTGGGTATTCAGGGAGTTTGTCCTAGCTACATTTTGATGATTATATTATAACCTAACAATGAGAGAGTAGGGAAAATAGTTGAATATGTACTGTGTATAGAATAAACCCTAGAAGTTAGACATGATCTCGTTTAATTTTTATTTCAGGGAATCAATGACCTAATATTTTTATAATTTACTTCTTTACTCTGGAGGTTCAGAAAGAGAACATCATTCAAGTCTTCCTGAATACATGGGCTTTGACTAGATGTTTAGGTCTATGATGTTAATTACTGTTGAACCTAAAACTCCCCTGGAATTCTTTAAAAATGCATTGGAGATTGACAAGTTTTCCTAAAATTATTTATTATTATAATAAATTTTCTCTGGCTTAATATTCAAGTTTAAATTTTAACCTTTTCTTTCACTATTCCGGTAATGACAACCTTAGTATTATTTGACCTCAAACTATGCTCCTTTCTTTACAAACTTTCAGATTAAAATTGTTACATCCTCTCACAAGGTTTTCTTAAACATTCTTTTAGATTCATATTGTTTTTTATACATTGAAAATTATCTTTCAGTTTATGTGCAGTAAAATTTCTTATTTTGGCGTTTAGTTCCATTAGTCTCGGGGCATTGTATCCAGTTTTGCAACCACCCCCACCGTTAAGATGCAGAGCAGCAGAAAATCCCCAGAACCCCTCGAGTTGCCCCTTCGTGGTCAGTTTCTTCCCTCACCTCAGCTTCTTCAGAATTGCAGATATACTCTTCATCTCTGTAATCGTGCCTTTTCCGGAATGTCCTAAGATGGAATCATATATTATGTCAATCTTTGGGTTCAACATTTGAGCCTTTCTGAGTTTGTTGACATTTCATATCATCTTGAAGACACTGAATATTGATATTTGTAAATTAAAGCTAACCTCTTTAACCTTTTACTTTAACCTTTGTAAAGTAAAAGCTAACCTCGAGGCTTCCCTTGTAGCTCAGTTGGTAAAGAATCTGCCTGCAATGCAAGAGACCCGGGTTCGATTCCTGGGTCAAGAAGATCTCCTGGAGAAGGAAATGGCAACCCACTCCAGTATTCTTGCCTGCTGCTGCTGCAGCCGCCAAGTTGCTTCAGTTGTGTCCGACTCTGTGCGACACCATAGACGGCAGCCCACCAGGCTCTGCCATCCCTGGGATTCTCCAGGCAAGAACACTGGAGTGGGTTGCCATTTCTTTCTCCAATGCATGAAAGTGAAAAGTGAAAGGGAAGTCGCTCAGTCGTGTCTGACTCTTAGCAACCCCATGCACTGCAGCCTACCAGGCTCCTCGTCCATGGGATTTTCCAGGCAAGAGTGCTAAAGTGGGGTGCCATTGCCTTCTCTGATTCTTGCCTAGAGAATCCCATGTCCTGGCAGGCTACAGTCCATAGGGTTGCAAGAGTTGGACACGACTTTAGCAACTATACCACCACCCCCAAAGCTAACCTCACTTTTATATAATACTCACAATAAAATAATTTTTATAGTCACACAGTTCTCTAGAATTTATAAAATATCTTCTTTCTCATACATGATATTGTGTCAGCCTCACAGTAATCTTAGGAAATCGAATGGGTGTCTGTAGGCCCATTTTTTCAATGATGAAACCAAGGTTTGAAAAAGTTAAGTAACTTGTTGAAATTTGCACAGGTAATGGTGCTAGACCTGGGCATTGGAGGTCTTCTGACCTCAGAGTGGCATCTTTGTGATGAGTCCATTTTATCTCATACAAGTGTTACCCATTTAAAATCTAGGTTCCTAGAATGTCTGCCATGTTACTTTAGACTTAATAAACTAGATGGCATTCCTTTCTCTCTTTCCAAAAGCCTTCTACTTCATTGTTTTTTTAAATGTGCACAAGTGTGTGTATGTATAAAACACTTTCTTAAGAAAGTAGTCTCATTTTAAACTTTATTTCAGAGGGACTGAGCACGTATACCAAAAATACTTATACTTTCCAGGAAAGCTTTGAAAAAACTCTCATGTGATAATTCTAATACCTTTCTTAATATCTTGTATACAAATTCTGATGCAAATTTTATTTAAAATTATTTAAATTTTAGATGTGTTAGTGTCTTCATGATGATAGGAATATTAAATGTTTTCTCCTAAGTTTAGCAGAGAAGTTTAGCAGAAAAATTGTATGATCAATAATATATAATGGCAGAGCTATCACAAGTGTTGAATTCAATTATATTTTGGCACGTAAGCCAAAAAAAAAAAATCCTTCTCTTATTAGATTTGGCGGGGTGGGGAGGTGGGGGTAGAGAGAAACATGGTTGTAGCAGGAAATTCTTTAAACATAAATCATGTTTTCAAGACACAACCAGAGCAGCAGAGGCAACAATAAAACCTTCCCCCGGCAGTAGGAATTATTTTCAGGCCACATTTTAGATTCAGTGGTGCAGAGTCCTGAGCTTGAATTTTTTTTTTTTATTTGTAGCACAGCTGTCAAATAAAACATTAACTAGAAAATTTGTTCTGTCAAAAAAAGGATATTCTAGTGCTTGTGGTAATATTTGATATTAGTGTGTGGAGAGGTGGACTGGTATTAAAGGAAACAAAAAATAAAGCTTGAGGAACACTTATGAGATTATCAGAAAATAATTTACCAAAAAGAACAGCAGGTATTTATATGCTGTGATTTATTTAGGAGGAGTGAACCTCCACCTCATAGCAATAACAAATATTGCTGAGGAACACTGCCAGACAGGAAAAGCAAACTGAAAAAAAAAATTAATGTTTTCCAGAGTTGAGCCCAAAGTATAAATTGTGGAGAATGAAGTTAATTTGTATTAAAACATGAAACTCTTTAGATGTTAATGCGTAACTGTCACCCCCTCCTCTCAGTCTTCCCTGATGCCCAGGCTAAGTTTGTTCTCGCCTGTTTTTCTCACCGCTCCGCTCCTCTTTTCTAGTAGTTAGCACTAGTCACAGTTACATGTCTGTTTCTGTTTGTTTAATGAGGGCAGGAACCATTTCTCTGTTTGCCACTATATACATGTACGAAGATCTAATGCTCGGCACTTGGTAGGTGCTCAGTAAATGTTTGTTGAATGAAAAATAAGTGTGATAACTTTTAGGGGCAAAAATTAAAACCCTAGGAAATTTTAATTAAAAAAGAAACCACAGTCTGAATATACATGTTCCTAACACTGACATTGTAGACATAGAATGATGACTTAGTGAATGAGAAGTAACAAATTATTATGTGTCATGAGAAATTCTGACAGTCTTTTTAATCCATCCCACTTTTACAGCTAAAACTTTCCCCTTTGTTCTCACTAGCTGGAAACTAAGCGGGTTACCAGCAGATAATTGCTCTTTCGAAGGCTGCCTGGTGTACGTGGAGCTTTTGGGTTTTCTGTTTTGCCACAGACCTCACATACCTAGATGTATTACTTTGCTCATCTACACTTCTACAGCCCACTGAATTGATGGTTGTCAAATCTTAAATAAGTCTACTCTAAATAACCTATTTAAGTCACTCATATAGTTGACATGCTCTGAGCATTTAGCATAGGCTGAGGCAGAAGTCACTATACATACTCTATGATCAAAAACATAATCACATTATGGGGTGTTCAGTATTTTCAGTAGTTTAAAGCCATGATTTAGCTTTCACTTTTCTAGTTAGTACTTCTTTCCTGATGGCTCAGACAGTAAAGAATCTGCCTGGAATGCAGAAGACACAGGTTTGATCCCTGGGTCAGGAAGATCCCCTGGAGAAGGGAATGGTACCTACTCCAGTATTCTTATCTGGAGAATCCCATGCACAGGCTAGCCTGGTGGGCTTCAGTCCATGGGGTTACAGAGTCTGACACGCCTGAGCGACTGTCACTTTCTAATTTGTAGGAAGAGTACATTTAGCTACCTTTTGTCTCATCCTTAGTTAGGTCTTCCCTCTAATCTAACTCCAGCCATTTTACCACTAAACCTCTCTACTTTGTCCTTTGTATAAATTGGAAATGATAAAAAATTATTATATTTTTCATATTTAATTTTCTTTTTCTTTTCCATTTTTTAATTCTAGAAAGTCTTGAGTTCTTATCATATTCTTTACTGATAAAGTTAATTTTTAAAATGAAAGGTTCTGGTGTTAATTTAAAAGATTGGAGAAATTCAGAAGTGAACATTTTTAACACTTACTAGTTAAAATACCTGCTTTAACTAAAGTCTTTTTCCATAGGAGACAAAAGTGTACTTTATCAATTTTGCAGTTTGAGAATGATATGAATTTTTCTTAAGTTACTATTAGAACACTACAGACAAGGGAAAACACTGTATTTGACTTCTCATCTGATATGGATGAAGCAGTATTTTATTTCTAAAGTTGCAGACTTTATAATATGCTTTGGGTTTATTTAAATCAATAATGTAAAAAATTTAGTGGAAATACTTTTAGTTATATTTCTTATCTTGAAAAATTAAATACATATAGATACCAATACTTAGCTGAGACCTTAAGCTTTTGATAGGCTATGATCTGTTCCAAGTTAAACATATAAACTTTTGGGGCATACTAATTTTTTTCCAGCTTAATGGTTTTTATCTTGAACATCTGAATTGTATTTTTTATGACTCCATCGAAATGCTTATTTGAAAAAAGAAAAGCATTCATGCTGAGTATTAAAGGTAGACATTCTTTGACATTAATTTGTAGATTCTGTAGACATTTCAGAGAGAAACGTTCACTAGAAACTGGTCAGGGTAGAGTAGAAGAGCTGCTATATTTAATTCTTTAGACAAGTTTGTATGAATACAAACACCGTATCTGATTAAGCAAAAAATCTAAAAGGTGGGACCTTTACTTTTTTCTGACACTGTTATGTGAGCAGTTCATCCTGTGCTTGACATCCTAGATATATGGTAAGTTGACTGGGTCCCCCTCCCCAGTCATTACTGGTAAACTGTCATCTTAATTTCCCTTCTCCTCAGGAGTTTTCCTCATTCAGACAATTAAAGAATGAATCACTAGCTCAAATTGCAGTCACAATATATTAGTCCTTTTATCAGAATTTAGCTCTTGTAATCCTGATTTGAAAAGCAGAAACTCTTGGCTGTGGTTTATACTGTCTTTGTGTAGATCAGAGAAGAGAAGAAGAAATAAATTGCCTTCACTGATTCAGAGATAGGTTTGTATTCGTGAAGTCTGAGTGACGGAGTACTTACAGAAAGGCAACTAAGTTTTGCTTTGTTTTGAATCATTTAGAGTAACTTAATAAATTGTTGAAATGGTTCCAAATAAGGGTTCTCTTGAGTCTGCTTTAATCAGTAGACATCATTCATTTGTAATTCCTATGAGCTATGTATAATAATATTATTAGTTGAAATAGTTTTAACATATGTCTTTCAAAAATGTTACCATCACTGTTCAATTGATTCTTTTTGTTTTTGTTAATTATTCAAAGAAAACTTTTAGGTTGAACCAGATCGAATTTTATTATAAAATCTGAATTATCAGAATATGAGTTAATACAACTTCATTATCTTCTTAAAAGTTAAACAATCACTGGAAAGCTTTTCAATTTTTTTAAATAGCGGTTTAAAAGAAACTTGTTTCGTATTTCAGGAAAATTGATCCAAGTGGTGTTTGGCCATTGGGATGTCGTCACTTGCCTCACTCGTTCTGAGTCGTATATCGGGGGAAATTGCTACATTCTGTCAGGGTCACGTGATGCAACCCTTCTGCTCTGGTACTGGAATGGAAAAAGCAGTGGTATTGGAGATAACCCGGGAAGTAAGTACAATTTATAAGTAAACTTTTACAAGTGATGTATAAAACATTTTGCAGTGAAGTTTTACCTATTTCATCATGGTGAAAGTGAAACTGAAGTATCAAGTAATTTTAATTTCTTAGTTATAATTTAAGAAAGCTCCAGATAACCTTGTTATTAACATTTTGTGACCAATGATAATTCAAATTCAAGGATAAAATCTCATTTTCATGTGTTTGGTTATTCTTATCTGAAAATGCTAATTCTTCATTGGAAATGGCTGTCACCAAATAAAATAGAAGAGTTTAATTCACAAACAATAAGATATAGTGTAAAAGAGCAATCACATATTGTTTATTGAATTCCTATTTTAAAGAGCAAAAAAATTATTTCATGGAAACAAACCAGTGTTTAGAAAAAATATGCTTTCATTTACATATTAAAAGATAAAACAGGTCATAAAAGGCCAATATGGAATATTCAAATTGGCTGTTGGTTTCTCAAATGGGAAATGAAAATGTTCACCAGCAGCCTTAAACATCTTTATGAAACTATGCTGAAGGCAGTAAAACAAAAAATGTGTAACCATTTAAAATTGTAATTCACAGAAGGCAAAAAAGGAAGCAGCTACCATTAAAACCAATCGCACACAGCTGCAGAAAAGAAATGGCTTTAGAAAAACACATTAAGAAGTAGGAAAAAACAATTAAAAGGACCACCTGAAAAATGGGAATTTAATTAAAATGATTATGACAACACTGAAGAGATCCTGCAAGAATAGCATTATATTTTTTTATTTCATAAGCAGAGCATTTTAACTGCTCTTAAATATTTAGTTTCTTAATTTAAAGCAAGTTGCAATTTGTTTGGCTAAGGAAGGATCACGGTATTGCTGATTACCTGAATACTGTGGTACTTCTGTCACTCAGTCCCAAGTTATAAAAGAGCCTGATTATGTTTAAGTCCATCGTATTTTGAATTGACTTATTAAAGCTGTGCTTATTAAATGTATGTTATTTGTATGAAAGTGAAACCTTTTTAAAAAATTTACTCAAGAGCCAGTACAGTTTTAAAAGAAGTATATGCAAGTATTTTTACCAACACTGTTTCTGCTTTGTATGTATTATGTTTGGTGTGATGGTGAATCAAAGGTTGTATTTTATGAACCTCTAATATGTATTTCTTATTTTAATCAAAACATGGATAATTCCCTACACAAATTAAATGTGAAAAGTAACTTTACGGCTTTGAGGCTATGGGTAATAGTAGTCAGAGCAACTTTAGCGTGTGTGCCTTTATAGGGAGGTTAGTGTGTACATGTGTGTGTTTCATGTGTTTACACAACGTCTCCGTTCTGTATGTAATTGCAGTAATAACTTTAAACTTGTAAGCTTCAGGGAACTTTGTTTTTCGCATTTTTGAGAAGTGCTTCTTGTTCTTTTCTTTATGGAGCCTTATATTCTGTTCCTTCCTCCTTTCTGGCCTTTTAAGATGAGCGACTACTTTCAATTTCCTTTTTCCCTGTTTCTATAAACTCAGTTATTGAGATTCACTAAACTGTCTCAGACAGACCTAGATTTGACATAGACAATAAGCGTACCATTTTGTTATTTATGTGAAAATATTTAGAAAGAACTTTGCTTTAAAATAGTGTGAAATGTTTCATGCACACAAACCAATCCAAATGAAAAAAAAAAATTTGTTCTTTTTGTTTTTTTACTTCCTTGACTTAACCTTGTTCTCTATGGGTTAATACTACTTATGGGTATTTTGAAAAGTAGCTAAAGGCTTTCTAGCTACAGTTAATGTGTAATCGTTGTTACATTTCAGAAATTTAAGTGTATTTTAAAATAAATGTATTTTAGAAATATTCAGCTTTTCTAGGAAGGATAAATATATATATTTAAATACCTTGTAAATCAACCCAAAGATGATTTTTTATGTGCATGCCATTATAAAAGTGAATCAAGTAGGGCCGACCAGTCCTGGAGCTTAGAGTAAGGCAAAGCTAAGTTCCGTGCTGTGCTGTGCTGTCTGTAGAATGAAAGCAACGATAGTAACTGGCTTAAGGTGTTATCAGAAGCACAGACTGCTTCAGAGCAAATAAATACCACACGAGCACCATCTTGCTGGTATTAGAGTATATATTATAATGTTATATTTTTCATAAAGCACTTCATCTACACCCTCTCATTGTCTGCAGTATGGTGGACATTAACTCCTAGTAATGCTGGTAATGAAAGGAAAAAAAAATAAAAGAATAACTTAACAGCACATCTAATAAAAAATTTAGAGAATTGTAATGACTCTTGGTAAATTAAATTACCTTTCTCACAGTGAACCTCATCCTTTTGGGTCCTTTTGTAATGTCCCAACTGAATTTTGCTTTAACTTTGAAGGGTGAATCTGAGAAAAAGACAAATAGGCACTTTTTCATATGAGAATTTACACACATTAGAATGGAAAAATGAATAAACCACTGTAAGCTTTTCAAAAGAAAATGACAAACAAAAACAAAGATGTTTGTGCTGCGTGTGAACTGTTCTAAGCACTCATGCAAGCTGGTTCAGATTTTTTAAGCCTGTGACTCACTGATGGCTCCACAAGGCAGCCGCTGAAGTCACAGGTTTTTGGATGAAGAATTTTAGATTATGCTTGCTTCTATGTTGTATCTCTTGGATGAACTGACATGAAGAAATAGCCAGGCTTTCATAAACATAACTCCGACATGGTCTGTAGATACATACAGTGCCTCAACTTAAAGTTTTGAATTTAGACTTTTCTCTTGCTTGGAAAGAAAATGGGTAATTAAAAAAAAAAAAAAAAAAAACTAGACTATTGCCTTTCCTGCATTTTATAGGTCTCATCCAAGCATATAACTTATTTATTTCAAAAATCATAAGAATAAGCTAGTAATTTTACTTGCTAGTGTCATAAGCCTATGGCATTACCTACAAATCTAATGTTAATGCTGTATGTAAAGTTGATAGCTTTATTAGTTGTGTGTTTTTTTTTAACTCATGTTATCTAGCATTAATAAACATATTACTCAGGCACAATCATGCTAATTCAAACTGGATAAAACCTGTATATAGTATAACATGAGGCTTTTAAAAGGATGCATGTGTTTTTGAAATTGACTAGGTTATATAGCAAAAGCCTTGTTTTCCTGTATGACAGATAGTTTTTCATTTTTGACTCTACTGTCTTGTGATAGTTATCTCCTGTGGAATGCAGTTTTCTTAATGAGAAGAAAAGATAGGATTCCATTTAGTTGTGGATTTTTTAAATAAAATTAACCAAGAACATTTCAAAAAAAGACGTTTTCTGCATGAAAGCATATCTGTCTTTGCCCTCGTACCCTTTGTGTTTAAAACTGGATTTTGTCCACCAAAATGCTTTCCTGGAATACTCATTTTTCCTTCACAATAATGCTATCCAGACTGCACATTTCCAAATTTTGAAGAAAATGTTCCCTGATGCATTCAATTGACATTTAAATACTTTAAACTTTAAAATGATCTTGTAATCAAAATGAAAATTCACAGAAGAGTTATTCACCGTTTTTGTATTGTATTAGATCAAAAATCAAATTCTCATTAAGAATCTAGATGTAGGTGCTTATTAAGCATTTTTAGGTATCTGAGTGAATTTTTTAAAAAGTCACAGTTGAATAGCTTTAGAAACAGTCACTGACTATGAGGTGTTGCATAGACGGTGTGCATAGTATTTCAGTAAAGTAGTTTTCCATTCTCACATTCTGTTTTTGATTTGATTGAAAGGTGGCATTTTTTTTCTTCTTTGCAATCAGACATGCTAATCTATATCAGCTTTCTCCTTTATACGAATGGCGTCTGCTGGAAAAAAAAAAGTTTTTTCATAACAAGATTCTGTTAAGAATATTTCAGCACCATTAATTAGAAAGAAGGTTTTATTAACCATAAGGCTAGCACTAACAGACCACAGAGCTGTTTTTTAAAGTACTGTATGCCATGGCTGCCCTGCTTTTTCTCTGTCGAAAACTTCATTTTGTTACACTCTCATCAATCACTTAAGTCATTACCGTAAATCCTACTGTTGTTAATTTTACTAGTATCACCCTAATGAGACATCCCTGCTATAATTAAAAATGAATTCTAACTTTAAGGCATTCAAATTTTTTTTTTAATGAATTTAGAATGATCTTGCCATGTAACCATAAATACCACTGATATACATACGACTACTCATCAAATCTTTAAGAAAAGTGGAATCACAATATGTCCAAGTGTGACTTATTTACTGGTTGTCTCTGTGCACATGTGCTTATGCATATGTATATTTTTGCACACATATTTAGGAATTATGTTCTTTTTATAATAAAGCCTACTACGCTTTACTGAAGCTACCGATAAATCCTTATTCTTTGTCTTGCCAGAATATAGGTGGATGTGACACAAGAAGTAGGCGTCCTAGAGCGCCATCTGCTGGACACATTGGGGGGTTTGATTGCTCTGAATGTCAGTACTTATTAAAACAGGTGTACTTTGTTTTAATTGCCTGTGGTGTAGTATTTATGGTTCAAAAATGTCAAGATATGTACCTCTGCGTTGAACTGTATCAGTTTGTAAAAGAAATAACATTCTTTCTTCTTTTGCCCTGCACTAACCTGGATTTGGACTGTTATAATCAATATTTTGTTTAAGGAAAAAGTAAGCACGATATATACCTAATGAAACAAAGCATCACAGTTTGTAATGAGAAGAACTCTTATCTTATTAATCACAGGTCTTCAGTAGGCTACAGTTGGAGGAAATTGTTCGGATGACATTTTAACTTTTGTTTCCTTATGTTCGCAGCTACTATGAAAGCAGTGTTTGAAATGGTTTTTTTAATATCTGGGATATGACTCAGTCTGATTCTTTGTCTAGAACGTGGCTTCCTCCATATATATCTCATCAAGAACAGTCCTTGTGGTTTGCGCTATTGCACTAAGATTGCCCTGTATTTCCCCTTTTTCCTTGAAGAATTCATCAAGCATGGTTTGAAGCAATATGTTGGCAGTGTTCAAGCTCAGGTGACATTAAGACTATGTCTATGAAATTCTCCAGAAGGGCCAGGATGTTTGGTGCCCCATGATGTAATGCAGGCCCTCCCGTTCCAGCAAAACAACTCTGTATTTACTGCTTGTAACTATAGTAGATGTGGTAAAAGGAATTATATTCATATGGCAAATGAATACAGCCTTAATGTGCACCATATGCAGAGTGGTGGGGTGATGTGCCAATATATCACATTTATTTACCTTGTTTAGTTGCAGGAAAAAATGACTTTACCATTCAACCCATGGGTTCGTGCCATATAAATATGAGAACAGAAGAACAGATGATTTATCCCTTCAGATTGGAACTGGGTATCTTCATATGAACACTTTAGTAGTGCGACACCAAAGAAAATTGCCTAATACTTTATACTCAGATAGGAAATTTAATTTCAAACAATGGCAGGAATTACCCATTAGTTAGAAGCTACAAATTCTTTATAGTCATGAAGTGTAGGCTCTCAAAGAAAACTGTGAATATGTCCCCCCTCATTTAACTGGGACTGGATGTACTCTGAAATTTCAAGCTCCTTCCCTCTCTTCCTTTTTTAACCCTAAAGTCAGGAGTCCCCTGCTTTTAGAATGTTGTATATTATTGTAGAACTACTAAGGACATGGTTAATGAAGACTTCCTGGAACAACATATTAGATTGACTTTCAAAGAGTTTGCTTCTTGAGAGAAATTATACGACATCTTTGTGCGTATGTGCCTTACATTGTGCTTTAGATTGTCCTGAGAATTCGTGAACAGAGACATGTTTTTATATGAAATTAGGTAGTAAATGTCCCTGATGGTTTCTTTTACAGTTGCCCTGTTTTTAAAAGTAATTTTTTTCACATTCAAATGCGTTTGGTCAAACTTTGTATCTTGGATTTGAAGTCGTTTTTGTTTTGTTGCTTTTATTTATTATTAAATTTGTTTATTTTTAATAGAAGGATAATTGCTTTCTAATATGGTATTAGTTTCTGCCATACATCAACATGAATCAGCCATAGGTATACATATGTCCCCTCCCTCTTGAACCTCCCTCCCACCTCCCACCCCTTCCCACTCCCTCTGGGTTGGTGCAGAACCCTGGTTTGAGTTCCCTGAGTCATACAGCAAATTACACAGGGAAAAAATCCTTAGAATTCCTTCTGCCTCTCATGGCTCAGGTCTTCATGACTCTTGAGCTTTTTAGTTTTTATTTTCATAGCTTACAGCTTTCTACAACTGAGAGAATGCTTTATATTTCCTTAGGGTGAGCAGGGTTGGGAAGTTTCTTTTTTTTAATTGAGATATAGTTGGCATCTAACATATGCGTTTCAGATGTACAACATCATGATGTTTGTATAATTGCAAAGGATCACCACAGTATCTAAATAACATCCATCACCACACAGTTGCATTGTTTTTTTCCAATGTGAGAACTTTTAAGATCCATTTCCTCAGCAACTTTTTTTTTTTTTTTTTTTACTTTACATTACTGTATTGGTTTTGCCATACATTGACATGAATCCGTCTCGGGTGTACATGAGTTCCCAATCCTGAACCACCCCCCCCCACCTCCCATCCCATATCATCTCTCTGGATCATCCCCATGCACCAGTTCCAAGCATCCTGTATCCTGTATCGAACATAGACTGGCAATTCGTTTCTTACATGATAGTATACATGTTTCAGTGCCATTCTCCCAAATCGTCCCACCCTCAGCAACTTTCAAATATACAATACAGTATTATTAAATGGGCTTCCCAGGTGGGTCAGTGGAAAAGTCGCCGCCTGCCAATGCGGGAGTCAGAGGAGATGTGAGTTCCACCCCTGGGTCGGGAAGGTCCCCTGGGGGAGGAAATGGCAATCTACTCCAGTATTATTGCCTGAAAAATCCCATAGACACAGGAGCCTGGCAGGCTACAGTCCATCAAGTCAAAAAGAGCTGGACACATTGAGTGACTGAGCGTGATTATCAGCTATATTCACCATACTCTACATCACATTCCCAAGACTTCCTCATTTTGTGAGTGAGTTTGTACCTTTAGACCACCGTTGCCCGTTTTGCCCACTCTCCACCTTTGGCAGCCACCTCTGGCAGTCTGTTCTCTGCATCTTTGAAGTCAATGTTTTTTGTTTTTAAAATTCTACACATAAATGAGATCATAAGTATTTGTCTTTGTCTGACTTATTTTACTTATCATAATGCCCTTAAAGTCTATCCATATTGCCACAGATGGCAGGCTTCACTTATCTTTTGTGACTGATATTCCACTGTGTGTTTGTAGCATTTTGTCTATCCATTCATCCAGCAGTGGATACTTAGGCTGTTTCCATGTCTTGGCCATTGTGAATAATGTTGCAGTGAACGTGGGGTGCAAATATCTTCTCGAATTAGTGTTTTTGTTTATAAAGTGAACTTGCTGTTTTAATTTTTTGAGGCAACTGCATACTGTTTTCTATAGTGTTTGCACCAATTTACATTCCTACCAACAGTGCATAAGGATTCCCCTTTCTCCACTTTCTTATCAAAGCTTGTTATTTCTTGTCCTTTTTGTAAAGCCAGTCTAGCAGATGTGAGGGTATGTCATTGTGGTTTGCATTTCCCTGTTGATAAGTGATGTTGAGGTACCCTTTTCTGTACTTAGCCATCTGTATATATTCTTTGTAAAAAAAAAAAAATATATATATATATATATTCAGATCTTCTGTCCATTTTTAAGTTAGATTGTTCTCTTGATGTTGAGTTACGTGAATTCTTCACGTGTTTTGGATATTAACCCTTTTCGAGTATTATGATCTGTAAATATTTTCCCCCATTCCATCTGTTGCCTTTTCACTTGGTTGATGGTTTCCTTTGCTGTCCAGAGGTTTTTAGATTGATGTAATCTCACTTGTTTATTTTTTGCTTTTGTTGTCTTTGCGTTTGGTGTTAAATCCAGGTGTTTCAAATTGCTAAAGATGTGAAAATCCTCTATACTTTTCACTAATGCCTTACTTATGTATCTTTAACAAATGTTAAAAATGTTAAGGAGGACAAATTACAAAGAATTTTATGTGACTTGGATATTTAGGATAGATAGATAAAAATAGTTATCCATTTTTGTTTTTGTATCTATAAGAACCATAATATTAAACATCAACAAATATGGATAAGATTTCAACAACTTTTCTAAGTATCTACATTCTTCTGGAGGCAGAGTTTTATAATGTTGATGTTTCCAGACACATATGCAACTACAGAAGCTATCAAAGAATTAGAGCCAAAGACAAGGCTGTCTGTGGGGAATTGGCAAGTGAAAAATCTCAAAAAACTAGGATAAAAGAAGTACACAAGTTAAGTAAAGTTTGATGTGGCCACATGATGGAAGACTGTATAACCATTAACGTATTATGAACTGTGATAGTGACATGACAGTATATGCTCCCTAAATCGATAAGTGTAAGAGATCACCAAACTACACATATAATAAGATAAATTTTAAATATTTGTGTCGTTAAGTGGATACTTTGTATACTGTGTATTGCTGTTGTTCAGTTGCTCAGTCTTTGCAATTCTTCACGATGCCATGGACTGGAGCATGCCAGGCTTTCCTGTCCTTCACTGTCTCCCAGAGTCTGCTCAAACTCATGTCCATTGAGTCAACGATGTCATCCAACAATCTCATCCTCTGTCACCCACTTCTCCTCTTGCCCTCAACCTTTCCCAGCATCAGGGTCTTTTCTAAGGAGTCGGCTCATTGCATCAAGTGGCCAGAGTATTGGAGCTTCAGTTTCAGCATTAGCCCTTCCAATGAATATTCAGGGTTGATTTCCTTTAGGGTTGACTGGTTTGATCCCCTTGCTGTCTGAGGGACTCTCAAGAGTCTTCTCCAGCACCACAGTTCCAAAGCATCAATTCTTCGGCACTCAGTCTTCTTTATGGTCCAACTCTCACATCCATACATGACTACTGAAGAAGCCATAGCTCTGACTATATGGACCTTTGTTGTCAAAGTGATGTCTCTGCTTTTTAATATGCTGTCTAGGCTAGAAAAAAGTATGAAATAATAACTGGTTCGATGCATGATACTGGATGCTTGGGGCTGGTGCACTGGGACAACCCAGAGGGATGGTTTGGGGAGGGAGGTGGGAGGGGGGTTCAGGATGGAGAACACGTGTATACCTGTGGCAGATTCATGTTGACGTATGGCAAAACCAATACAATATTGCAAGTAATTAACCTCCAATTAAAATAAATAAATTTATATTTAAAAAATAAAAAAAAAGCACAGGAAAAAATAATAACTGGTAAATGTAAGCAATGGTCATTTTAGGTAGTGGAACTTAGTGGCATTTTTTCATTTTCTTCTTCATAATTTATTAAATTATATGAATGCTTTATAATGAGCATATATTATTTTGATAATCAGAGACAATAAATAGATTTTACTGGGTAGGAAAATACCTATTGTAAAGTACCTTCCCTTCCTGCTCTCAGCGCTATGCTCTGGCTATATCAGAATTAAATGGATTGTTAGAGAAGGTTGGAGAATCTAAGAAAAAGAGGAATGGGAGAAATCGTAGTCTACTTTCTAGAAGTAAAGGTATATTTTCCTCCCTGACAGGAAAAATAGTAATAAGAACTATTTCCAATTGGTATTTATGTGTCACAGGATCAGAGATTGTACTTTTGCTACCAAAAGATGTGTGCAACAGAGGGTGAAAATACGCATCATCCTGCTGCTGCTAGCTGGTGTTTATAGAGTGCTCCCTACATGCTAGGCACAGCTTCAGCACTTTGCATAGTAGCTCATTAATCCTCACGGTAGTCCTGGTATTGTGTGTGTGTGTGTGTGTGTGTGTGTGTGTGTACAGTCGTGTTGGACTCTTTGCAGCCTCACAGTCTGTAGCCCACCAGGTTCCTCTGTCCATGAGATTCTCCAGGTAAGAATACTGGAGTGGAGATTCCTTCTCCAGAGGCTCTTCCCAACTCAGAGATCAAATCCACATCTCTTGCATCTCCTTCATTGGCAGGCGTATTCTTTACCACTGAACCGCCTGGGCAGCCCTGTCCTGTTGTTATCCTTGTTTTATAGAAGAGGCACAGAGAGAATACTAGTATGCCTCTACTTTCTAGATCTTTCTAGAATTATGAGAACTTACTAGATTGAGTGCAGGAGGAGATTGCTTACATGTACTAGTTATCATTCCAGACTTTTTTCTATGCCTAGACAGCATATTAAAAACAGAGAATCAGTTTGACAACAAAGGTCCATATAGTCAAAGCTATGGTTTTTCCAGTAGTCATGTACGGGTATGAGAGTTGGACCATAAAGAAGGCTGAGTGCTGAAGAACTGATGCTTTTGTGTTTTTTTTGTTGTTGTTGTTCTTTTGTTATGTATTTTTTAAATTAATTTTTATTTTTTAGTTTGTTTTGCTTTATAATACTGTGTTCGTTTTGCTATATATTGACATGAATCAGCCACGAGTGTACATGAACTCCCAATCCCGACCCCCACCTGCCCCCTCCCGCCCCACACCATCTCTCTGGATTATCCCCGTGCATCAGTCCCAAGCATCCTGCATCCTGCATCCATCAGCAGATGAATGGATAAGAAAGCTGTGGTACATATACACAATGGAGTATTACTCAGCCATTAAAAAGAATACATTTGAATCAGTTCTAATGAGGTGGATGAAGCTGGAGCCGATTATACAGAGTGAAGTAACCCAGAAAGAAAATCACCAATACAGTATACTTACACATATATATGGAATTTAGAAAGATGGTAATGATAAACCTGTATGCGAGACAGCAAAAGAGACACAGATGTATAGAACAGCCTTTTGGACTCTGTGGGAGAGGGAGAGGGTGGGATGATTTGGGAGAGTGGCAGTGCAACATGTATAATATCATAAGAACTGATGCTTTTGAATTGGGGTGCCTAGAGAAGACTCTTGAGAGTACCTTGGACAGCAAGGAGATCAAACTAGTCAATCCAAAAGGAAATCAACTGTGAATATTCACTAATGCTGAAGCTGAAGCTCTAATACTTTGGCCACCTGATAAAAAGAACTGACTCCTTAGAAAAGGCCCTGATGCTGGGAAAGGTTGAGGGCAGGAGGAGAAGGAAGCAACAGAGGATGAGATGGTTGGATAGCATCGCTGACTCAGTGGACATGAATTTGAGTTCTCATAGTTTTCATAGTTCTAGTAAGACCTATGAGCTTCAGAACCCAAGGGAAGGGAAGCACAGCTAGCAAACTAGAGCCGGATTCAAACCCAGGCACTCTAGGCCAGAGGCACCATTCTTACCCACCAAACTGGACAGGAGTTTAAATTTCATTTCATTGGATCATCAACTGTAGAAAATTTGATGCAACTTTGTCACTAAAGCACTCTTAGTATTTGCAGAAGATAATTTTATTACCTCTAGCAATCTCTAGTTAGTATTGAGTTCTTACAAAATGTCTTGATAAGGTTTTGTACTTTAAAATACTATTACACATGTTAGGGTTATACTTTTATGTATACAATTGTAGGTATATACTCACACAAGTGCACTTTTTAATGTGGTCTTAGAAAATGATTCCATTGTCATAAACTTTTGTTTATATAAGTTCATATAAACTTATGTGATATATATATATAGTATATATCATAGAAAGGAGAAAGGTTATAAATCAAGAACTTAGTATTATTGAGTTTTAAACCAACATTATACTGTCTTATATTAATTCTAATAATATTTACAAGAGGAAGCTACCAAATTTTATTGTTGGTTGTCAATATTCTAAATGCAGCCATGACTTGTTTTCTGTAATGTATATGTTCAACAAAATCAACATGTTTTCAAAACAATGGAAAAAATCCATAATGAAAGGAAAAGAGGAGGAAAGGTTGGTAGAGATGGTATAAATAGACCAAGTCTTAAATAATTTTTCTTTGTATAATTAAAATGTAGTGTTATCATTCCAATTGAAAAATTAGAAAGTTAATGGAAAGATTTAAGAAACATTTAACAACTAACCTCATCTGCTTCACAAAAACCATTTCCTCTCCTGATTTACCATTATGGTGAGCCACATGAGAAAGCTTAGTCTTCAATTTTCCTGTGAATTTTTTCATTGATGAATGCTTTATAGTAATCAAATGTAATTAAAATGGAATAAAAGATGTGCAAAACAGAAGTATCTAGTTTTAGGAAATGGAGAGTATATAGCGTACTTAGATTTTCTTAAACCTATATATATGTAATAATTATATATTTAGGTCCTTAAACAAATTTATATTTCTTTCAAAATAAATACTCCACTGAAGTGATTTTTTTTAAAGCAAGGTTTCATATTTTGTTTTATGTCTCTAAGAGGTCAGATGGGTATTAGATTTTGCTAACCTGGATAATTATATTGGTTGTTTTTATTTAAAAACCTTATTAGTTGATGGTAAATACTTATTTTCTATAAAAATTAAGTTATAATAGTTTGGACTTCAGTGCAGCTTTTTGATCTTTCCAATAATAGATATTTATAATTAGCAGGCTTATAGTAGGGTCAACAAAACCTTATCCAGTGACCATTTAAAATCAAATCATTTACATATACAGGGTCATATTTTCTTGCCTTTGTTTCCACAGTGCATTGCACATGATACATACTCGGTAAATGTTATATTAAAGTGAAAGAGTTAAAGGAATGAATGAATAAACAAATGGGAAATGTTAACCTCTGTCCCAGGAGTAGTTAAACTTAGGTCTTAATTGAAAGAGTTAATTTTACTTCTATAAAACTAAAAATAAGGAAATGTTGACCTCTTCATTTCATGATAGATGGCATGAAAATGGGAAATGAATGAAGTGGATTCTCTCTGCTAGTAACAACATACTTCAGCTGTTAATGAGAACTTTGCAGTGCCTTTTGAAAGTAATTTAATTTTCATTAAGACTGAGGAGATGATGGCCAAAATACCAAGAACTTTATTTGTTTTTAAAAATGCAAGTCAAAGTTTGCCAGAAATAGGTGTCGGGGCTATTTTTACCTGGCTTATTAATTCTCTTTGCCTTAATGGATACAGATCTTTTGAAATATTTTTCTCATTGGATATTTATGAACAGGATACCAGAGAAATTACTGTTTCCTCCGTCTCTTCTTTCAGGTATAACTTTAAGTGGTTCAGAGTCGATTTGATGAAGAAATACACTTAGTGTTATGAGAGCACCAAAGAAACACATTTAATAGCAGCATTTGTTATTCTGCCTAATGGTGTAAAACATTTCACCTAATATTTTAAAACATAGGTCCAATATAAATGCTTAATGGTATTATGGAGATCTTGTTCTGCTTAAATGAAACTTGGGTTGTTATAATGGCGTCTGTAAGTTTAGTAACTGATACTCCCTGTTATGTACTGAGAAAAGCACATCTGTAAAAACTGATGTGTCCTGGTGTTTGTGGCAGGATTTGGACTGTCTTTAATCTCCTTTGACTTGTTCATCTTCCTTTAAGGCCATCCATAAAGATGCACTGAGTGTCCTTTTCAGCCTTTGGTTAGGATTTGCATCAGTAGTCATAAACCTGCTCTCCGGACAAAGACACCCTTTCCTTTGAAGTAATTGCTCAAGCTTTTCAAAGCAGTCCAAGAAGTCTATCCTCTTTCTCTTTCTCTTTTTCTTTAAGAAGAGTTTGAAGTGTAGCCCCTTAAACTAGCAGCAAGATAAATTTTTCTCTTCAGCTTTATTGAAAGCCATGACGATTTTTCAAGCAGTCAGACTTTAAAAGGTTCTTAAGGGAATCTGTTCTGCTTTATGATCTATAGCTTTTGGTAGATCCCACTGTCTCAGAAAGCAAAAGTGAAGACTTTTTGTATCCACTAACTACCGCAAACTTTTATCAAAGAATTAACCTGATGTTTTTCAGAAGACATTTTCCCCCTGCTCTATATTCAGTTTAGAGACTTCGATGAGAGATGGCCATAGCTTTGGAGTCTTTGAAAAGGTGATATGTGGCCAGTGTTGTCTTATTTGAGCTGATTTTCCTCGCTAGGTACTGACTCTGTGTGTTGACAGATAGTGGGAGGGGCAAATTTAGCTGAGTGCTGCAGTGAGAGTCTTACATGGTTCCCAGATTTCCTTTCTAGGCTTTCCAAATGCATATACATAGACATGTATATGTATTGTTATCAATATGTGAATGTTATTGCTATATTGCAGGAGAATGTAACCACAGAGAAATAAATAGATTCTGTGAGCCACTATGAAGCCTGCGTTTCCGTTCCCCCATCATCACGTCTAGCCTTCACAATTTCATTCCAAAGGGTCCCCAAAATATCTGTTGAACTTACACTTTGGACCTGTTGGACTTAAATCTCACATCGTATAATTCTGTTTGCTACAGTGAAATTGTAATATGTAAAACGTTTGGTTTATAGAAACTTATAAAAATTCAAGTATTTATTTTGAGCATATTTTTTAATGAGAAAATGTAAAGAATATCCGATCTTTACCCCATACAGTAAAGGGTAATACAAAGTTTAGTCTTTAAATAAGACTGGAAATAGCTTTTCTTAGAGGAAATGACCTCTCTTCTTATATTGCTGTATGTGGACTTTTAGAGGTTGTTAATGTGCGTTTCCTCAAGAAAGTTCAGTAGCAGGGGATTTTTTTTTTTTCTTTAAACTGGAAAAAAATCTAGTGAAACCAGTTACCTAAGTAGAACCCAATGATCGTAAGTTTGCCCTTCTGCTTTCAATTTGTTGTTGTTGTTTTTTCTTTTTCTCTCCTTTTCCTCTTTCTCCCCTGTGTATTTCCTGAGCTGTCTAATCTGCTTCCTGGGTTAGGAAACATTTTGCCAAACTTTGAAGCCAGAGTCCTAGCATTGAACAGGCCTTATTTAGAGATCAAGCCCAAGGAAAAGAAAAATCTCTTTCGGTTTTGAAATGACACAGAATGTGCCTGTGTGTTCTGATGTGTGGAGGGAAAAACGACTGGTACAGTGTGGATTATTAGAAACTAGTATTTGTCAGTAAAGCATAGTTACAAAAATCTTAATTATGAGTTTACAAAAAGAATGCTTATATCTTAATTCACTTTATGGGGTAAATCATGAAGCTTTCTAAACTCTTAACTTTACAGTCTTAGAAAATTCTCAGTATTTCAACTCTTTCACATTAAAGAAAGAAATCTAATTGATAGCAATCTTCTCATTTCCTCTCCATGTCTCTGAGAAAATACTCTTAGATCTAGAAAACAAACAAACAAAAAAGTTAGCATTCGCATGCTTAAGTGACAGCATCCCAGAAAATGGTACCTTATGAAAACAAAAAGGAACAAGTACAATGAAAATATATTCCTTAGATCTTAATGTTTTAATTCTTGATTTTAAGAAAGTTGCCAATAGATATAATTAGACATTAATTTCAAAAATATAACATCATATGGTATTTTTGTGGAATATAGAGCATCTTGAGAAAGGGGAAGAAACCATGAATCAGGGCTAAAGTATTGGAAACTTTTAAAAACTATTTCTCTTTTTAGTGGCAAGACTTACCTCTAGCAGAAGGTTAAGTAGTTCAGACAGGTGTGCATTATTTGCTGCTTTTCTTAACAAATTTATATATTTTTAAAGGAAAAAAAATAGCTGCTTGTGTAACAAATGCTTTCTGGTTTGGAAAATCTGAAGTTAACTTTGTATTAAGGTGGGTTTCTCTTTCCATGCATGAGTGCTGCATGCTAAGTCGCTTCAGTTGTGTCCAGCTCTTTGCAACCCTATAGACCATAGCCTGCCAGGCTGCTCTGTCCGTGGGATTCTCCTGCCAAGAATTCTGGAGTGGGTTGCCATGCCCTTCTCCCGGGGATATTCCCAACCCAGGGATCGAACCTGTGTCTCTTATATGTCCTACATTGGGAGGCAGGCTCTTTACCAGTAGTGCCACCTGGGAAGCCCATTCTCTCCCCCCAAAAGTTTTAAAACTGAGTCAAAGAAACCAGGCCCTTGTTGCACTTACCCCTGACCTTTTGGCATGTCATTTGAGGGCTCCCTTGGTCAGTCACGCAGCATGCAAGCCAGTTCCTGCATCTGCACGGAGCACAGCCAGTGTGGTGCAGAGTTTGACATGCCACCTTTTCACTCAGAAGCACCTAGAGTCACCAAAACCAGGAAGGACACAGTGGGGACCTAACCTTGCATCATGGAGTCAGTAAACGCACTGCATTAATTATGCAAGACGACCAGACAGACGTGAAGTAACTGCAGGCTCCTGGGGCAGAGGGGCCCAGAGCACAGAGACCAGACTGTTTTTAAAGAAGAGGTGCTCTCCTGGTTTGGGTCAATGTGCTGTCAGGAAAACTTCTTTTCCTTCCTCCCACCCCCAAAAACACAGGCATGTCATAAATTTGCATGACATTTCAGAGAACACATTGACCATCATAAAAAGCACTAATTAAGTTTTTGACCAGCAGCATTTGGTCATAACACAATAGTGTGATCACTCACCTGGAGCCAGACATCCTGGAGTGCAATGTCAAGTGGGCCTTAGGAAGCATCACTACGAACAAAGCTAGTGGAGGTGATGGAATTCCAGTTGAGCTATTTCAAATCCTAAAAGATGATGCTGGGAAAGTGCTGCACTCAATATGCCAGCAAATTTGGAAAACTCAGCAGTGGCCACAGGACTGGAAAAGGTCAGTTTTCATTCCAATCCCAAAGAAAGGCAATGCCAAAGAATGCTCAAACTACTGCATAACTGCACTCATCTCACCCACTAGCAAAGTAATGCTCAAAATTCTCCAAGCTAGGCTTCAACAGTACATGAACCAGGAAGTTCCAGATGTTTAAGCTGGGTTTAGAAAATGCAGAGGAACCAGAGATCAAATTACCATCTGTTGAATCATTGAAAAAGCAAGAGAATTCCAGAAAAACATCTACTTCTGCTTTATTGACTATGCCAAAGCCTTTGACTGTGTGGATCATAACAAACTGGAAAATTTTGAAAGAGATGGGAATATCAGACCACCTGACCTGCCCCCTGAGAAAGCAGGTCAAGAAGTAACAGTTAGAACCAGACATGGAACAACAGACGGGTTCCAAATTGGGAAATGAGTATGTCAAGGCTGTATATTGTCACCCTGCTTATTTAACTTATGTGCAGAGTACATCATGGGAAGTGCCATGCTAGATGAAGGACAAGCTGGAATCAAGATTGCCGGGAGAAAAATCAATAACCTCAAACACACAGGTGACACCACCCTTATGGCAGAAAGCGGAGAGGAACTGAGGAGCCTCTTGATAAAGGTGAATGAAAGAGGAGGATGAAAAAGTTGGCTTAAAACTCAGCATTCAGAAAAGTAAGATCATGGCATCTGGTCCCATCACCTCATGGCAAATAGATGGGGAAACAATGGAAATAGTACAGACTTTATTATCTTGGGCTCCCAAATCATTTCAGATGGTGACTGCAGCCATGAAATTAAAAGATGTTTGCTCCTTGGAAGAAAAGCTATGACCAACCTAGACAGCATATTAAAACATAGAGGCATTACTTTGCTGACAAAGGTCCGTCTAGTCAAAGCTATGGTTTTTCCAGTAGTCATGTAGGGATGTGAGAGTTGGACTATAAAGAAAGCTGAGCACCAAAGAATTGATGGTTTTGAACTGTGGTGTTGGAGAAGACTCTTGAGAGTCCCTTGGACTGCAAGGAAATCAAACCAGTCAATCTTAAAGGAAATCAATCCTGAATATTCATTGGAAGGACTGATGCTGAAGCTGAAACTCCAATCCTCTGGCCACCTGATGGGAAGAACTGACTTATTGGAAAAGACCCTGATGCAGGGAAAGATTGAAGGCAGGAGGAAAAGGGGACGACAGAGGATGAGATGGTTGGATGGTATCACCAATCCAACAGACATGAGTTTGAGATGATGAAGGATAGGGAAGTCTGGCGTGCTGCAGTTCATAGGGTTGCAAAGAGTCGGACACGACTGAACGACTAAACTGAACTGAGCTGCTTTGAGACACCATGAATGCAGTTCAGACCGTCCTCACCAAGACAAGGGTCTCAGTGGCCCGGGAGGAGGAGGGCCAGCTGAGGGGCGGGGAGAGGAAGCCACCACGTTCCGTGCTTTATTATTATTCATCCACAGATCCTCTCATCAGAGGGCTCATATATATATTTGCCAAAGTATCGGAGGCAGTTATAATGCAGATTTTTGTGTTATTTTTTCTGTTTTAAACTGTCGTTGTTTGATCATCATGTAAAGCTTAGAAATTTAGCAACCTGTGCTTCTGAAACTCTAGCATAGAGTCCAGATCATCACCTAAAAATAGGATTTGGGTTCAAAGTCCCTGATGGCTCAGACAGTAACGAACCTGCGTGCAAATGCAGGAGACCTGGATTAAATCCTTAGATCAGGAAGATCCCTGGAGGAGGGCATGCAACCCACTCCAGCATTCTTGCCTGGAGAATCCTCATGGACAGAGGAACCTGGTGAACTAAGGGTTGGACATGACTGAGCAGCTGACACACGTTTCTTTCCAAAGCTGTAAATTACACATTAGGCATCAGGGGTATTAGGAGCAAATGATTGGTGATTTAATCTGAGTAGAGGGAGGTCACCCTCACATGAACTTGAATTAATTTGTTCTTTCTTTATTTTTTCCCCAAAAGGTGAGACCGCCACTCCGCGGGCCATTCTGACAGGCCACGACTACGAGGTCACGTGTGCTGCGGTCTGTGCGGAGCTCGGCCTCGTGCTAAGTGGCTCCAGAGGTAACCCTGCGGGACCTTCACGAATGAGTGCGCGTTTTGGTGTCTTCCAGTAACAGATTACCAAAGATGAACCTGGTGCCTTTCTTTCTGAAGCTGTGCTGTCTGTCACAGGGGCTGTCAGTCACATGGCAGACCCATGACTGTTCACGTTAACTGAAATGAAATCAGATTTGCAGTTCAGTTCCCTGGTGGCACCAACCACACTGCAGGGGCTCAGTATTCACCCCTGACTAGGGACTGTGGTGTGGGACGGCCCAGAAAGGGAGCTTTTCCGTCACTGCAGAAAGCCCCGTGCCACAGCACTGCTCTGAGGCGAGGACGGGCGCAACTTTGTGTGTGTGTGTATGCTTCTCGATTCTGACGGGGCTGGGTTCCATCCCATACCTGAACGGAACTTCCTGACCCAGTCTGTCTTTCCTTCCAAATCTCTGAACGAGATGGCATTGAGAATGGAGTGGAAAAATACTTCAGCCGGTTTGCCCGAGGGTCTCCCTCAGAGTATCTCCTGTGTTCCCACCAAAGGCGTTAAGCACGCTCTCCAAGAGCACACACACCCATCAGCGTCTGACCAGGAGCAGAGCAGTTTCCAGTTCACTTTCATTCAGTTGTAATAGTCTGTTCATCTCTCTGTCCCGCTGCCCTGAACTTAGCTCTGAACATACAAAATGCAATCACATCTCTTTTAGGTGATCTGATGGGGAGGCATAGAGTTTTTGAGTCACCTTGCCTGTGTCTTGAACTATAATACTTTGTCTAGCTAACAAGACGTATTAGTTCAATATTGGTATTTAAAACTTAGTTGGTCAAAACAATGAAACAATGATAAGAATAATTCTATAACTGCTTTTTATACCCAGTATTTTATTTATCCTGAGCTAACATGAGTTCTTGGACTGTATGTGATCCAAACTGGACATCTTTCATGGTTTCATGCAAAGATATTAGAAATCAGTCATTTAAATGGGAAATACTATGATTAATAATCAGTTGGAAATTTTATTGTTGTTCCATGGCTTTTAAATTTTTTATCAAAACATTTAAAATTCTCTTGTTCAGTTTCATACATACACATATACATACACGGGCTTCCCCAGTGACTCAGTGGTAAAGAATCTGCCTGCAACACAGGAGACATAAGTTTGATCCCCAGGTCAGGAACATTTCCCTGGAGATAAGAATGGCAACTCGCTCCAGTATTCTTGCCTAGAGAATCACATGGACAGAGGAGCCTGGTGAGCTACAGTCCACGGGGTGGCAAAGAGTTGGACACGACTGAGCACATATACATACATATATACACATATCTATGGACATAAAAATCAAGTAAAACATTTACTTCAGTTCAGTTCAGTCGCTCAGTCATGTCCGACTCTTTGCGACCCCATGAATCGCAGCACGCCAGGCCTCCCTGTCCATCACCAACTCCCGGAGTTCACTCAGACTCACATCCATTGAGTCCGTGATGCCATCCAGCCATCTCATCCTTGGTTGTCCCCTTCTCCTCCTGCCCCCAGTCCCTCCCAGCATCAGGGTCTTCTCCAATGCGTCACCTCTTCACATTTACTTAGTACACAGTAATTTAAAACACTGAGAGTGAAAAATACGAGTGCTGTGACAGTGCTTGCCCGCTCCTCTCCATGTAATGGAAGATAAGGGGCGAGCATCTTCTGGACGCCTTGACCAGCTGGCAGACCCCTTCCTCAGCTTGGGCAGCTTCCAACATGTTATCCTCTCTGCTTTCAGTGTCATGAAACATCTCCTTGGTTTCCTTTAATGAGAAGGTTCTTGCTGGCCCCACTCCCAGGGTATCCTCGTGTTTAATAAGCCACCACTTTCCTAACTTTGGTCAGTGAGACCACCTTCACTCACTCCCTGGGGCCGTGTATCCACAGCCTCTAAGTGATACCAGCACCCCACGGCCAGCTCTGTCCTCTCTAAATCCATGTAGGTTTGCTTCACATTTCACTTCCAGCACTGTCACTTCCCATTTCCTTATGCCAGAGTCATCTTTGTTGGCCCCTGTCCTCTCTTGATCATCTCTTTTTGTAAAATGCCAGATAGTCCTGTCCCTGGCGACAAGGAGGCAGCAGAACTACAAGGCCTGCTGTCTGTGGGTAAGCTGAGTCACGGACACGCAGTGACCGTTCACTAACAGACTTTGAGAGAAGCGGGCCTGTTATTTCTGGTCGTTTGTGGGCTGAAGAGCTGGTTATGGAGTGTGTACCTTATGCAGTTCCTGTGGTAACTGACATCTGAACCGAGGCTGGGGTCATTTAGAGTGACAACTGAAACCCATCTGCCTTGTGTGTTTATGGTGAGGAGGCTGAGAGCTTACCAGCTCCCTGAGTGGTCAAGAGAAAGCTGAGAGCATGCCTTAGTCGTCATGTAGGGACGGGTAATGAGTCCATGTAGGCTGGGGATAATTTAGAGAAAAGTGGGCCTGTAGTCTGGTTACCTCCTTTATCCAACGAGACATTTCTTAGGGCCTGCTCATCACACGGGCAGTTTTGGTGACGTGTTCCTCCTTTGCTCTGCATGCAGCAGGCACTCGGTAAAGCCGGAACAGCACCACTGCGTGTGTGCTGTTCGGCAGTCTCCCCACCTTCCTTACTGAGCTTTCAACGCCGCCCCCACCCAGGCGCCTGTGAGATGCAGCGAGGGTCCCAGACGCCATCTTGTGCCTCATGGCAGCCCATGTTCAACCGAGGCCCAGCCTTCCTGGAAGCTCTTCAGGATTTGAAATTTGTCCTGTTCCTTTCTGAATTCCTCCAGTTTTTTATCATCTCTGGGCATAATGAATTTCACAAGGAATTTCCTGTTTCTTGAGATGTGAAATTGAGCATGTATGACTGTTTTCTTCCAAGTGGAAGGTGAGATCTGGCTGACATGCTGATTTTCCAGAATAACTGATATCTTTTTCAGTCTTTCTGCAACTGTGATATGGTGCTGACATCCTGTTTGATCTGTGCTCGAGAGTCAGATCACTTTTGTCTGTTCTTATGAAAAAACTTCATTTTGCCTTTTGTTTCTATTTTCTCAGAGGGACCATGTCTCATACATTCCATGAATGGAGACTTGCTAAGGACTTTGGAGGGTCCAGAAAACTGCCTGAAACCAAAACTCATTCAGGCGTCAAGAGAGGGCCACTGTGTCATATTCTATGAGAACGGCTGCTTCTGTACGTTCAGTGTGAACGGAAAGCTGCAGGCCGCCATGGAGACTGACGATAACATCAGGGTAAGTGTGCCGTACAGACTCCTCAGGGTCTGCGCTTTTACCTCAGCGCAGAGGTGAGTGTGGAGGCAGAAAGGCCACCAAGAAGCCTCTGTGTTTCGACACCAAGGGCCTCCTTTTCGTCCGAGAGAAAATCACCCGGTAGCACCTGGATGGGGGTGTCTGCTTCCCAGAGCCCAGCCTGTCCCGCCGTGCCAGCTGCATGCCCAGCCTGCAGTCCAGGTCATGAAGTGAAGCCAGGAGGAGCCTTCAGCGGAGGGTTATTCTTAGATCTGAAGCCATCCTGGGTGGCTGTCAGTGGCACTGCTCATTATTTTTTTGTTTTTGTTTTTTAACCTAAGAATGATAACTGCACAGTGCTGTTTCCTGAGTATCAAAGCTAAAATAGTGCCTTTAGGGTACCCTAGAACTGGCTCCCTCCACGCTTGAACAGACTGATGGTGGGAATGGTAGGGATTACGATGCTTTAAGACTTTTGTGTGGATAACAAGACCCAAACACACCAAGTTAAGGAAGTTGGCTTCAAATTATGATGTGAATCCAACAAATGATTTTTCACTTTTGGTGTACAAGAGATGGCCCTGTGGACCCTCCCGGGTCTTCCTTCGTTTTCAGGAGAGGGCTCCATGAGTATTAGAGGGTGAAGAGAAGAGTAGGGACTGCTCTTGGAGAGGCTGTGTTTTCAAGGTCCTTCTTTTCGCACCTCCAGACTTCTTGGTGCAGGTTAAGTTTCGTTTTACCTTATCCCTTGTATTTCCTGAGATGAGGCTGGAGGGGCGTGTGGCCTGCCCACAGTGAAGGAGCAGGATGTGTTGGGGGTGGGCAGAAGGCCACAGAGGCCTCAGCCCTCTGAGTGTGGTATAAGTTAGTTCTGGCCACTGTGCTCATGGCTGCTCCTAACCTGGGGTGACTTAGGTGACATGCATTCTCCCACTTTTCCCTCATCTAGTCTGATCTCTTTTCTCCTATAAATATTGGGATCAGGAAGTACTAAGGAGTAAGAGAGAGTGTTAGTCGCTCAGTCATGTCCGACTCTTTGCAGCCCCTTAGACTGTAGCCCACCAGGCTCCTCTGTCTGTGGAATTCTCCAGGCAAGAATACTAGAGTAGGTTTCCTTCTCCAAGGGATCTTTCTAACCCAGGGATCGAACCCTGGCCTCCCACATTGAAGCCAGATTCTTTACCATCTAAGCCACCAGGGAAGCCCATTAAGAAATAGAAACCCTAAATATAGATGATGCTGATCAGACCGAAGGCTCTGCTGCTTCTATATCCTAGGATGATTTATTTTTCTTTTTTTCATGGATTGACCTTGTTTTTTTTTAAGTCTTTTTTTTGTCTTTTTTTTTTTTTTTAGTTTTTGGCTGCACTAGGCAACTTGTGGGATCTTAGTTCCCCCAAACAGGGATCGAACCTGTGCCCTCAGCAATGAAAGAGTGGGGTCTTAACCACTGGAGCACCAGGGAATTCTCCAGGATGGCTTGCTAATTCAGTAAATGGTTTCCTCTTTGCTCGCCTCTTCTCTCTGGGAATTTTCTCCAGGTATTTTGCCCGCCCCGCACACACAGACGCTCACATTCTGCCTTTTATTTTTCCCTCCCTTCATTTAAACCAAGTACACATCAGAGGGTTTTCCTTTCCTCTTTTCTTTACGATAATAATGTTGATAATCTGTCACTTTGAGTTGCGATTATATTGTCAGCTACACTAATAAATCTGTAAAGTAATTTGAAATCCCTAGCTGGCTAAAACAATTTCTGTGGCCTTTCAGTCAGTACCAAAGGTTCTGGGAAGTTCCTCCAGGCAGCAGTTGGAGGCTTTCTGCACACTGTTCTCACACACACGCTTTTCCTCTCTGCCCTGTGGCCGTTGTGTTTTTCCCTCTGTAATATTTCCCCCTGGATTTTAGGCTTAAACAATCTATCGCCTTTTCCCCAGCATGCCTGTACTTTATCATACTAACTTGTAAGTGGCAAGCGTGTGATTAAAGTGCGCTTGCCTAAAATGAGCACCGCCCATGCCCAGCTCGAGAGACCCACCCTTTCGTAGCTGACTGCCTTGGGAAGGATGGAAGGCCACCGCAGGCTGGGGGCAAGAGGCATCACAGAGCAACACTCTGCACCTCCGTCCTCAGTCAGAGCCTGTCTAAGGGCAGGAGACCGTGGAAACAAATTAGTCGTTAGCTCAGACCAGAAATGAAGTTTCTTTGAAATAGCAAGAACCCTGTAGGCAGGCGGCCTGCGGAACCTCGGCCTTCATCGAGGCCTCCCACCTGTTTTTATTTAGATGCCAGATTGCGCTGTGGCGTTTGGTTAACATATCTGGGCACAGCAACCAGGCAGTGTTTAGATGTCTTAATGAAGAGCTTAAATTTAAGTGGGCAGCCCGTACGGAGCAGCAGTTACATTCTCCTAAACAAAGGCCCACCACCATTTCACCATAGGAACTCATTTATTTTCTCTTCCTGAGGAAACTGTGTCTTCAGATGTGATTGTTGCCAGCAGACGGCTGGGGCCTGCTGGTCCCTCCTGGAAACCAGGGCATCCAGTGTTGTCCACGCTCTCGGAGTCCAGAGACTGATGTTCACGTGTTCATCCCTCCTAACATCTCGAGTCTCAGCCCAGCCTCGGCACTCAGGAGGCTCATGAGATTAGGAACTCCACCGGGGTTGGGGAGAGATGGGGTGCTGTTCAGGAAACGCTCCCCTGGCTCTTATCGCCAGGGAAACTTGACAAGTCCCTCATGAGAAGGGCCGACAAAATATTTTTTAACTTTGGCAGGCATCTGGTTTATTAGAATGTTTTAGATGTGGATAAAAGTATAGTCCTGAAAGTCCAGGTTTTATTTATTTCAACACAGAACCAGGATTAAGAAGTTTTTACTCTAGGACAAAGAATTAAAGATTAATGGTTTTAATTTATGTTTTAATATAGCACTTATCCAGTAAAAAGCCTCAAGAATAAAACTCAAGTGAACCCCAGCCACAAGGTCAATCGGTTTTCATCCACTGAATTTTATAAGTGTAGCAAATAATTATTTGTAGTAGTCTTCATTTCCAAGATAACTCCCTGGAGAGTGCTTTTTGTGAAATGAATAGGGGGAATGATATTGGGTTTTACTTATACTGAAAAATCTTATTATTTGTATTGGTTAAAATTTAGAAAATACTTCTTACATGTAACTATCTTCTTCCCATAGGTTCTGATTTCTTAGCTGTATTTTTATGTTCTTGAAAATAAGCTGTATTTAAGAGACCTCTAAAAGTTTGCACTTACTTTAATGTGAATTTGGCTATGAAAAGTCCTTACAGAAAACTGTAATTAAAAAAATTTTTTTGTTGTTGTAAAAGGGTAGCTTGAAGACTTAAGGCAACTATCCTAAAACTCTGAGTGCAGAACAATGTAAATATATTTTTTAGAAGGTAGATATTTTCTTTCTGGCTTGCCATCTGGATTCCGACATTCACTGTGTCCAGGTGGACGTAAGATTATAGGTATCTGCAGTAACTTTTAGAACTCCCAATGCCCTCCAGCTAAAGAAAGGAAGTGTGTGTCTTAATGAGCCGGGAGAAGAAGGTTTGCAGAGCGGGAGCCAGAGGAGAGAAGGGGCAGCGGGATCTGCTCTTGGAATAGGGAGTGACCTTTTCTGTCAGGAGCAGGCGCACTTCCTCCGTAAAAAAAATAGTAGCCAGAAATGAATGGGTGTGGCTTTGTCCTGACAGCCCTTCCTTATGGACACTGAGATTTAGAATTCATATTTTCATATGTCATGAAATGTTTGATTTTTTTCCAACCAGGAAAAAAAATGTAAAAAGTCATAGAAAAACAGGCAGTGACCTGCCTTCGGTGGGTTTGACAGGATTACAGAGCAAATTACATGTCTGCCCTTCGAGTTTAGCACCGGCAGAAAGCAGTCAGTCCTGAAGTAAGAAGAAAATGCTTCGACTGGCTTTACCCTGGGAGCTGTGTTTCCTTACCAAGTTGGCACCCCAACTGCTGTAAAGCAGAGCGACGCAGCAGCAGCAGCAGCAGCAAGGGTGCTTGAGCTGTAGGTGGTCTCCCGTGGGGCTGGGCCCCCAGGGCGCCAGTGTTTTTATGACGGGGACGTCATCTGCCCAGCCTTGGTAGCTTGGCGTGTCCACAGTGAATGCAGAGGTGCCAGGAAGCTCATTTCAGAGCCCAGGTCTCCGTTCACAACACACACCATTTAATTAGCATTTGTAGAGCTCGAAGAGTTTGGCACCTCATCCTTAAAAAGCACACACAAAAAAGAAAAAGCACTGCCTACCTTTGCCCGTATGATTTTTGAAAAACAGCAGAAGTCTTCTGTGACTCATGATTTCCTGGAAACTACTCAGGAACACACACTCCCTCCCTTCTCCCTACGCCATAGTAGCTGGCTTCACGTTGAATTACTCAGAGGTGCGGGCTGGGGCGGGCAGGCTTTCCTGGAGCCCCGACCCTGCTGACGCTGCTGTGTCTCCCCAGGCCATCCAGCTGAGCCGGGATGGGCAGTACCTGCTCACCGGAGGGGACAATGGTGTGCTCATGGTCTGGCAGGTGTCTGACCTCAAGCAGCTGTTCGCCTATCCAGGCTGCGATGCCGGGACCGGGCCATGGCCCTGTCTTACGACCAGAGGTAACACCGGGACGGGGGCTATACTGGTGGTGGTAAAATCTGTCCCGGGATTTATGTAGATGGGCTGGGCTGTGCAGGTCACCAATGCAATTGAAGAAGCCAGTGAGTACTGGAATTTCCAAGATACTTTTTAAAAAGCATGCTTTTCTTTGATGACATTGCCAATTTTGGACAGAGGCTATCTTGTCTAGGGTTAGACAGGATTTAAGTAACAAAGGCTCCAATTATATTGCTGTAAAGTTTCTAGACTCTTAAAGTACCTTTTACCTTAAACGAAATTTCTTGTGACATGCCATCTGTTCCACAATGATTCCATTGAGAAATCTGGCTTATTTCCTAAAACCTTCATTTTGGGGGGATAGTCTTTATCTAATATCTTATTTCTTCTTAATATAGTCTCTCATTTTAGTTTTTAACATCTTTATTGTGATAAAGTATACATAAAATTTACTACTTAGGCTATTTTTGGTGCTGCATAATTCAGTGACATCAAGGATACTCACATTGTACAACTATCACCACTATCAATTTCCAAAACTTTTTCATTATTTCATCTCATCCTTTGATATGCAAAATCCTTTTTTTAATGAAGTCTAATTTTTGTTATTGCCTATGCTTTCAGTGTTATATCCAAGATCATTGAAAAAGTCAATGTCTTGAAGTCTTTCCTCTATATTTTCTAAGCGTTTTGTAGTTTTAACTCATGTCTACTTTTTGATGCATTTTTAATTAATATTTGTGTATATATGATGGTGGTACGTCATTCTTTTGCATGTGGGTGTCAGTCTTCCCAGCACTATTTGTTGAAATGATTGTCCATGTATGTGAGAGGTTTTTCTGGTCTCTATTCTGCAGGTCTTCATGTCTGTCTCTAAGCCAATACCACACTATTTTGATTACTACACCTTTATAGTAAGGTTTTTCAAAAATTTATTTTTATTGGAGGTTAATTACAATATTGTAGTAGTTTTTGCCAAACATCGACATGAATTGCCACAGGTGTACATGTGTTCCCCATCTCAAACTCCACTCCCACCTCCCTCCCCATCCCATCCCTCAGGGTCATCCCAGTGCACCAGCCCTGAGCGCCCTGTCTCATGCATAGAACCTAGACTGGCGATCTGTTTCACACATGATAATACACACATTTCAGCGCTGCCCTCTCATATCATCCCACCCTCGCCTTCTCCCACAGAGTCCCATAATCTGTTATTTACATCTGTGTCTCTCTTGCTGTCTCACATATAAGGTTGTTACCATCTTTCTAAATTCCATATATATGTGTTAGTATACTGTATTGGTGTTTTTCTTTCTGGCTTACTTCACTCTGTTTAATAGGCTCCAGTTTCATCCACCTCATTAGAACTGATTCAAATGCATTCTTTTTAATGGCTGAGTAATATTCCATTGTGTATATGTACCACAGCTTTCTTATCCATTCATCTGCTGATGGACATCTAGGTTGCTTCCACGTCCTGGCTATTATAAACAGTGCTGTGATGAACACTGGGGTACACGTGTCTCTTTCAATCCTTTTATAGTAAGTTTTGAAATCAGAAATTATGAGATATCCAATTCTGTTGTGCTTTTTTGAGATTGTTTTGGCTGTTTGGACACCCTTGAGATTTAGATTCTTTATTTCTTTTCCTTGCCTAATTGCTCTGGCTGGGGCTCTTCATACTATATTGACTAGAAGTGGTGAAAGCAGGTATCCTTGTCTTATTCCCAGTTAGAGGGGAAAACCTTTCGGTGTTCACTGAGTAAAATGTTAGCTGGAAATTTTTTCATAAATGCCCTTTTGTGTTAAGGTACTTTCCATCTGGTCTTAGTTTTTTAATCACGAAAGGATGTTGGGTTTTGTCAAATGCCTTTTCTCACATGGGATTTTTAAATTCTATTGATGTGATATATTACAATTGATTTTTGTATATCAAACAAAAATTGAGACAATCCTTATATTCCAAGAATAAATCCCACGTTCTTCATGGTGTATAATCTTCATAATATGCTACTGATTTGGTTTGCTAGTATTTGTTAAAGATTTTTGTATAAGTAATCATAGGGATAGCAGTGTAATTTCATTTCTTGTAGTGTCTGTTTCACTTTGATATCAGGGTGTGTCAGCCTTATTGAATGACTTAGGAAGTGTTCTCTTTAGTTTTTAAAAGTGTTTGGTGTTAATTCTTTTTTAAATGTGTGGTAGACGTCTCTGGTGAAGTTCTCAGTAATGAGAGGGTTGTAATTACTGATTCAGTCTCATTACTAGCTATGTCTATTCAGGTTTTCTCTTCATGATTAAATTGTGGAATAATGTGTGTTTCTAAGAACTTTTCCATTTCATCTAGATTATCCTATTTGTTGGCATATAGATGTTCCTAGTACTCTGATAATCCTTCTATTTCTATATAATTGGTAGTAATGTCTCCACTTTATGATTTTTCATAATCTGAGTCTTTTTTCTTCATCTAAAATTTTGTCAATTTCGTCTACCTTTTCAGAGAACCAAATTGACTTTGACTTTTCTGTCTATCTTCTATTCCCATTCTGATTTTTACTATTTCATTCCTGCTTAGCTTTGGGTTTACTTGGCACCTTTCTCTTGTTCTTTAAGGTGTAGAATTAGGTTACTGATTGAGATATTTCTTTCTTTTTAAGGATCTGTGTTTACAGCTATACATTTCCCTTTTAGCACTGGTTTTGCTGCATCCTGTAAGTTTCGGCTTGTTTTATTTTCATTTGTCTTGGTATTTTCTAATTTCCCTAGAGACTTTTCCTTTGACCTATGGGGTCAAACTTACCAGTTTTCCTTCTGTTATTGATGTCTAGTGTAATTCTGTTGTCATTAGGAAAAATACTTGGTATGATTTCAGTCTTTTTAAAATGTATTTAAAGTGTTTTGTGCTCTAACGTATGGCTTATCTTGGACAATGTCCACTGTGCATCCTGTGTTGGGTGAATGTTTCTATCTGTCTTAGGCCCAACTGGTTTTTAGTATTGCTCAGATACTGTTGCATATTATTTCCTTCCTTCCTTCTGTGGTTCTACCCATTGCTGAAGTTTCCAACTATTATTGTAGAACTGCTTCTCTCTTCAGTTCTGTCAGTGTTGGTTCCATATGTCTTGAGCGTGCTGTTTGTCCATGTATGTTTATAACTGCTGTATACTTTTGATGAACTGACACCTTTTATCACTGCTATATAGCATCCTTGTCTCTCATAACACTTGTTTTGTCTGATATTATATAGCAGCTCCGTTTTCATTATTATTTGCACAGAATCTTTTTCCATCCCTTCAACCTGTGTGTCTTGAGATCAGTGAGTCTCTGGCACACAGCATATAGTTTGACCACGTCTTTTTATTCATTTTCCCAGTCTCTCTGCCTCCTGATTGGAGAATTTAATCACCTTACACATAAAGTAATTTCTGATAGGGAAAGACTCTTGCCATTGTGTTATTTGCTTTCTGCACGTCTCAGTGCTTTTCTGCCCCTCACATCCTCATTGCTGCCTTTTGTGTTTAGTTGGATTTTTGTTGTGACACATTTTAGTCCCTAATTTTGATACGAGGCACTACTAAGGATGACCTCTAAGGACTGTCCTAGCCAAACCTGAGACCGAGAGGGTTAGACAGAGGAGGATCCAGAGAGGCCGCTCTGCATATCTTTTCCCTGCACCACCTGCTCAGGGCTGGAGCGGGTGGGTGGGGAGCAGACGCAGCTTCTGTAGTCATATCAGTGGGTGGCGACCCTCAGCAAGGTGGACGCAGCATGGTGCTTCATAGAGCACAGCCGAAATTGTGCTCAGCACTGATTTCTTAGTCTTCTTTCATTTTGTACATGGCAGACACCTCTGTGATTGATCCTCCACCAACAGTTGCTTTGAGATTGTCATTTTCATTCTGATACCTAATATACAAAATTCACTTGCCCAGCCTCCCTGCCTCAGAAGTGGCTAGTCTGTTCAGGCTTGTGACTCATCCTGCACATACTAGCTGTACTTTCAGTATAAAGGCAAGCTGTGGATTGGACCCTTGCAGAGTGACAGAGGCAGGACTCTGAGTTACCCAAGACTGCATTTTAGTTATCAGAAAACACACCACCAACCTCACAAACTGTAGGTCTGGCTGCCATCTGCTGTATTTACTGCGTGGCTCTGGGGAGGCAGGCCTTTCTTTAGCAGCAGAGCCTTAGGAGACTCCTGGGTTTGTAAACGCCTCCTCTCTCTGCTCCTCCCAGGTGCATCATTGCTGGCATGGCCTCAGGAAGCATCGTTCTGTTCTACAACGACTTTAACCGATGGCACCACGAGTACCAAAGTCGCTACTGATGGTGACAGCCGGGCTCAGCCGCGCCCCCAGCCCCAGCCCAGGAAGTGCCCTGAGCAGCTTTCTCTTAGAAATAGCTATCTCATCCGAATGTAACTTCAATTTGCTCTAGGAAGCAAAATATTTTTTAAAGTTAATTGCTATTTTTGTAGACTTTGCTTGACTTTTTTGGGGGGGGACAGCAAAGCAGAAAACTGGCTGCTGGATTCTGTAGTTTTAAAAAAAAAAATCTATATTTTTAGTCATAATGAGAAGTCTATTTTCACCAATTACAGAAAGTGGAGTGAGTAAACCCACTTATTCTAGTTATATATGAAAAAACACTTCCCATTTATCTGTAATCTTGAGAATGTATGATTTTAACAAGAAGGAAATGGGTTATAATCCTGGGACATGGGAATTTTATGCTGTACTTTGGGTTCTGTATTTTTCCAAACAACTGTGCTTCTTCAGCACGAAAATTTCTGGGATTTAAATAGTCATGTTTAAATTATGGTAAATGTAATTTGAAACATATCAATGAATTATTTCTATCAATATTATTATCTTTCAAGCATGTTTTAGACCTAGAAAATTATGGTTTGGGGGAGGCTTATTTTATTGTGTGGTCACTGTTCTAGCAAGTGTGAAATACTGCAGTGTTTTCTTCATCTGTCCTCGTAGCAGATCAGAATGAAATGATGGAGATGTTCTTGGGCTCAGCACTTTTTCTTTTAAGTAAATGCAAGTAAGTACCAAAGCTCACCCTGAGGGTTGATGTGCCCCCATACTGAGGCTGAGCCCTGTGGCTACTGGGTGCTGTGTGAAGCAACCTTTGTTTTACCTTCTATTTGTTATTAAACAATCTTCCTCTTCCTTTTGATTAGCAATTTGTACTACAAAAATGTTATTTTGGTGTTGTAGAATTCTACTTTTCTAGTCGATTGCTGTGTGGAATTCTGTGAAAAATACCTGAGGAAAGGTCTGTATGGCATAAATAAATTCTTTGTAAGTTGTGAACTCTGAGTAGAAACTGACATTCCATCTCTATTTCTCTTGCAACTTACCTAAAAGGGGTGACCTCCTTTCCTTCTGGGCTTCCCAGATGGCGCTAGTGGTAAAGAAGCCGCCTGCCCATGCAGGTAGAGCCGACCTTTGATCCCCAGGTTGGGAAGATGCCCTGGAGGAGGGCCTGGCAGCTCACTCCAATAGTCTTGCCTCACAAATCCCATGGACAGATGAGCCTAGTGTGCTAGAGTCCATGGGGTCACAGAGAGTTGCACACGACTGAAGCAACTTGGCACACACGCACCACTTTTCCTACACATTCAGCTCTTTTCTAAAAGCAAAAATTAGGAATGGAACAGCTCGGTTTGACGGAAAAATGTATTTGTAACTGAATTGTTGGAAATATTTTTACTCCTTTTTTTCTAGAACAAGTGCTTTAGTCCATGTAATCATCAAAATAACACTATGCTTATAGTTGAGAAAATTAAAGATTTAGTGACACTAATACACTTGACTTAGATCTAGACAGCTCAGTATTAACACTAAGCCAGAATTTAAACCAAGCCCTGTTTTTCCCAGCACAGCATGCTTATATAGGTACCTAGAACCGTGTCAGCTTCTAGCAATTTTACTTCAAATTTTGAAACAATGATAATACAGTTATTCTCAAAGAAAACGTTAAACTTCGGTTCATTCAGTTTTTAAACAATAACCAATAGAGAAATTCTCTTGAATGAAAACAGGAAAAATGGGCCTCTGGCCAGAGAGCTCCCTCTTAACTAAATGAGAACATAGACCTTTACCCATAAAACCAAAGAATTTTATACATTATTCTAACATCCACTGGAGAAGGCAATGGCACCCTACTCCAGTACTCTTGCCTGGAAAATCCCATGGACAGGGGAGCCTGGTGGGGTCTCGAAGAGTTGGACACGACTGAGTGACTTCACTTTCCCTTTTCACTTTCATGCACTGGAGAAGGAAATGGCAACCCACTCCAGTGTTCTTGCCTGGAGAATCCCAGGGACGGGGGAGCCTGGTGGGCTGCCGTCTATGGGGTCACACAGAGTCGGACACGACTGAAGCGACTTAGCAGCAGCAACATCCACAGTTACAGTTGTTTTACAAACCACTAACAAAACAATAGATGGTGAAATGTGGGCGAGGGGAAGTGCATCTCCAAATCAAAGACATACCTGGGTTACTGCTCAGTGAATATCCTCAAGGTATCAACCTGTGATGTCACACTTTGGGAGCTTCACGCAAAGTGGTAGAAGGAACAGGAATCTCTAAGTCACATACCGGGCATCTGATACTTGAGTCCATGTTAACAAGCCTGAAGCCGAGTTCATGAAGCAGCTTCGTTTTGGTGCCTAAGAAGACAATCAGTGCCTCCACTGCCTCCATTGTTTTAAACCTTACAACTCTGGGAGCCCACTGAAACATTCAACAGCTGGGAGCAACACACCACCTCAGCTGCTCCCTGCACCCTCAGCTCCCACTGACCACAGATGTAGAGCTTCGGCTGTGGAGGGCCCACTGCACGTACTCACAAAACGAACTCAGCTGGCATCGACACAGGGCTTCTGGGCAGCAGAATCTGTTAAGTACAGTATATTCACGTATTTATCCAATTTTCACGCCATTAAAAAAGTTACATCTAGGTCCATCAACAGAAGAATGGATAAAGAGGATGTGGAAAGTACATACCATGGATATTAGTCATAAAAAGGAGCAAGACTGGGTCATTGTAGAGATGCGGGTAGACTAGACGCTGTGACATGGAAGTCAGTCGGGAAGAGGAAAAATAGTGTTATTAACACATACATGTGGAATCTGAAAGGCTGGTGGGTGATCCCATACACAAAGCAGAAACAGTGACACAGACCGAGGGAGCAAACGTGGACACCAAGGGAGGAAGAGAGGGTGGATGACTCAGGAGAGGGGATCGGTGCGTATCAGCTGTGTGCATATAGACTCTACTAGGCGTAAACTAGATGACTCCGGAGAACCCCCTGTACAGCACGGGCCTCAGCGCTCTGCGGTGACCTAAATGGGGAAGAAGTCCAAAAGCGGATATACGCAAACATACAGCTGATACAGTCTGCTGTACAGCAGAAACTAACGCTGCCGTAAAGCAGCTATACTCCAATAAAAAAACCTTCAAATTCACGTAAACCATTTATGAAAAAAGGTCAAAACTGAGGTGCTGTGGGCTGAAACTGGATGACCCTCGGCAGCCGGGAGCCCATGCAGCAGAGAGCGCCCTCTGTGAAGTTGCCCTGCCTCGGAAGAGTGCGGATTTTCTCACCATGCTGTGGATTCTGACTGAGACATCATCCATTAAGTCCCTGAGGCTCTGTAATGAAGGAAACAGCCCTCACCTCCAGGAGAAGGCATGAGGCTTGGAGCAGAGGGAACACCAGCCTGACAGGCACACCGATAGGAAATGGTGAACAACACACCCACGAGAAGCTTCCCACAGTGGACCTAGCATCCATAAATACAGGCTCCATCAGTCAGTCCACTGAGAAGGAACATTCTGCCTTGAAGTGTCCTCATCCTTCAGTTCTGCTTCTCGGCATGCG
>SJXQ01012450.1:288484-306295 GCA_006408695.1 Aepyceros melampus | reverse complement strand
GCTAAGTCGTGTCATCCATAATACCTAACCTCCGCCGCACTGGCGGGCGGCAAGCTATGGAAAGCCTGGGAATGCAGGGTGTAACATCGCCCATCTTCCCGGCCTCCAGCATCTCCTCCCTGGCCTTCTCTTCCTGTGGGATGTCTTCACACCCCCAAGGGTTGTGACCTGCTCCCCCTGGTGGCTCAGACGGTTAAAAAAAAATCTGCCTCTAATGCAAGAGACCAGGGTTCAATCCCTGGGTAGGGAAGATCCCCAGGAGAAGGGCACTGCAACCCACTCCAGTGTTATTGCCTGGAGAAGTCCATGGACGAGGAGCCTAGTGGGCGACAGTCCATGGGATCACAAAGAGCAGGAAATGACTGAGCGACTAACACTCACTTTCCCCTGCTCCAGGGGCATGGATGTCCCCTTGCTCTGGGAACCCAGCCTGGAGCTGGGGACTGGGCTGCCTGGCTCCTCCTCTGACCGGCATGAGGACTGCTGCTCGGCCAGGGAGGCCAGGCCAGGCTCCCTCTCATCAGGTTTTCCAAACGCGGGGCTCTGTAGGGTCTCAGCACCTTTAGCTGAAAGGCATGTAGACCAGAAGTCCTTTTCTTGTCATCTAACCACCTTGATGGGGAAAGGAACCATCGGATTCTTCCAGGACAGGAAAAAAGTGCCTGGAGAAAATATGAACAAACGGGGCTTCCTAGGCCTTGGGCGGCTGCCTGCAGGGCCCTCGGGGCAGACTGGAAGACAGGTGTTCTCCACAGGCCCTTCCTGAACGCTCAGTGACTGCCAAGGGCCCTTTCCGCTTCCTGGAGAAGAGGTAACTGGGGAAAAGCCAAATCAGAAACTTAGCCCTGCACCTTAACAAGCTTGGGGGCGCCGAGTGTGAGCAGAGGTCAGGCCACCCCCTCAGGGAAAACACAGAACGTGCAGAGAGGCTTCTTCCGCCGTTTTCCACCCAAAAGCCTCCCCTGGGCCGAAGACACCAATATCCCCACAGTTATTTCTCCTCTCCTCTTCCCGATGAGAACTGAACATGTGCAGCGGGAGGAAGCAGAGCGGTGCAGTTAGTACATACCGTCGCCTTGGGCCTAGCCAGAGAGAAGCAATGCAGGCGGCGGGAAAGGCGCAGGGAGCGGGGAGAGAAGCGGGGACAGAAACTGGACTTACTTTCAACAGAAGCAACACAGTCGAAACAGTTTTGTCTAACTTAAATTAAGCCCCGATCCTTCCCAGGGTCCCCCTGAAAGGAGCACAGTCCCCCGAGTGAGGAAGCACTCCTTTTGAATCCATCCTTTCTCGGGTCAGCTACGAGGCTACAAAATGCAGCCACGAGGGGCTTCTTATCACTAATTCCCTTTTCCACCACGAGATGGCCTCTTCTGGGCGAGGCCCTGAGCCCGCTCTGCAGGTGCAGGGCCTTTCCTTAAGCCTCTCAGGACAAGTCAGAGTGAATGCAAGTGCAATCCGAAACCACAGGCCCAACTTAAACCAAAACCCTATCCTCTAGCATTCTGCCATCCCAAAGCCTAGCCGACTGCACACTGTCTTACCAAGGACAGTGCCTCCTTGCAAACAGAACCAAAGCCTTCACAAAGGCTCCCCATCTTAACGCTGTCATCCACTAAAAGACACACATTAGCACCTCAGTGAAAGATAACCTTTAGCAGGAGGATGACTGGGGTCCTCCTCCTGTGCCCTCACCAGCTTTTGGGATAGGAAGCAAGGTTCTAAGTAAAGTTTTCACGGGTGTGTTTGGCCAAAATGGGTGTCAGTAGGTACAGGAGACCTGCACCCGTGAGAAGCTGAGAGCTGGACGCTGCTGTCAGAGTCTGAAAAGCATGCAGATAAGAGGGGCTGAGAATTAGAGGCCGCTCTGAGGAAGCACAGCACGTGAATACCAGAACGCTGCTCCGGGGTCCCCAGAGTCTCAGCGGGGTACACAGTGAAACTCTGAAGTGTCTCTCAAACTGTCAAGTCAAACTGTCAAACAAAAGGCAGGCAACAGCATCAACTTTACTTGCTCGCCGTTATCTACCACTCCTGTCCTACCTTTCCCCACCGGAGCCCCAGGCTCCAACTCTGCGGGTTCTAAGAGAACCAAACCCAACCAGAGGGTCCCGCCTCAGGACACTGATACACTGTTCCCACTGCTGTTTGTATCAGCAGGAAACCACCCGAGCCTTACATGCCCCAGATAGGAGAACATGTACATACCAGGAAGAGCTGTGTGTGAATCAGGAGTTTTAAGAAAACATTTGAAACTGTTCCCAAGGGCAGGACACACACACAGTAATGCTGAAGGTCGTGGTGGTCGGAGGTGGCGGGGTGGAGGGGGATGACTGATGACTCGGAAGCGTTGCAAGCTGCCCGGACACAACCATGCCCAGGCCAGGCCTCTGTCGGGTGAGGATGGATGCCCTCCCCATGGAGGCCCGCGTGGGACAAGCCAGATTCCCAGGCTGGCTTTCTGGCTGTGGAGAACTGGTTCCTCCACAAGTGTTCCTGGCTCCCCCGTGGGTTTTGGACCTCATGGGTCAGCCAGCACCTCCCCAGAGCTAAGGAGCTGCAGAGTTATGTGGGGAATGGGGGGTGAGATGGAGCCCCGCCAACATGCCCAACAAGACACTTAATACACACGTGAACACACAAGGCTCACAATCACTGCTAGACTCACAAAGAATGAAGCAGTGTTCATTCACGCAAACATCCTGGTAAAGGTCAGGAGTTTGACACCATGCTTGAACTTCATCAGCAAATGGAAAAAAGCCATGTGTAAACCCCAAGACGTAGGTTCTGAGAGGGCCTGGATTATCCTCATCCAGAACAGAGCCTGTACTGGGCCGAAAGGCACAAGGGCCGATCGTTCCAGAACCTTGGTGGGCCTCAGGCCCCGCCTCTGGGCCATGAGTCAACAGGTGTCCCAGGGGATGAGGGGCAGCTCCCGTGAGCTCTGGGCGAATCCTATAGAGCTTCTTCCTCGAGGAGACTAGGAAGCTTAATTCACGTGTAGTTATTAGAGTGTGCTAACTCTTAAGGTTTTTTATTACATGGTGAGTGTGGCAATTCTTGATGTTCAGGTTTTTCTAGATTTCCCCGGGAGCTGCCTAACGGCATGGCTGGCGGCAGGGCTGTGAGCGGAGCCCGGGCGGCGGTGACTCACTGAGAAGGCTCTCCTGCCAAGGCTCAGGCAGGCGGCTCTCCTCGCAGGGTCTCAGCTGCCGCTCTGTGACAGCTCCGACTGCCTCAGGCTTTTGGTGGGAAACTACTGAGATCCCGGGAAACCACAGCTCAAGAGGCCTTCCCACTCGTCTGGCCCAGAGCCGCCGGGGGGCCTGCAGCCTGGCAGGGGAGGAGGAAAGGGGTCCCCAAGGATGGAGAGTGGGCCCCCCACCCCGGGACAGAGCAGCGGGCTTCCCCCTAGCTCCCACCTGCACCCAGGCCTCCAAGGGAAGGATCGACCGTGCAAGGAGCTTCAAGAATAAGTGACTGTTTCCTCCCAGTCGGGGAGGAAACCAGCCTTTCCAGAGGGGGAGGGTCCGTCCTGAGGCCAGAGTGAATGGGGGGGTGCCGTCACCTGCTGTCCGGCTCTGGGTCCCCACCTCCAGAGAAAGCCTGCCTCTCCCCGGGAAGGCAGCCCCTGATGCTCCCGATCCTATGAGCAGGGGGCTCACAGGAGCGAGGACAGGGTCTGGACAGCTGGTGGGAGGGCTGCTGGCCACACTTCTGACTCATCTTTTCTGCCATCTTCTCCCGCTCCCTGACCTACTTTCATGTTACCTCACGTACTTTAATGCCATTTTCCATTTGCTATGTTTATGGATTTAGGTAAGCTGCCTCCGAAACATTCTGGAAGGAAGATCTGACAAAATATGCGGATCTGTGTTACTAACTTCTCATAAAATTTTACCAAACCTGAAAAACCCAATTTTTTTCATTCTTAACTTTTAAAAATCACAAAATACTGATTTTTTAAAAGTGAAATTTGCTTAACACTAGATGTTTCTTATCCCCAGTCCCAAAGAATCATTCACGGCTCAAAAAATCTATTTGTGAAGCCCTGAGTAGTCAGGGAGTCGCCTTTGGCGACAAGTCCCCCTGGCTGGGGAGCCCTCTCTAGGGGGGAAAGCAGAGCTGGGACAGACGCCACAGCCCAGGGCCCAAGGAGCCCAGGAGAAGAGGAGGGGACCCGGGCCCAGGGCCCTGCCGTCTGGCCTGGCTGGAACCTGCACATCCTCTGATCCCAGGACCCGCGAACTGGGAGCCAGCCACACACTGCCTTTCACATGCCAGGCCTTCCTTGCCCTGGAGGGAGGAGCCTGGAAGGCACCACGGCCACGCGAGGGGAGCGCTGGGCCGCCGACCCGACAAGGCTCACTGTCAGCCGAGCCGTCAGGCCGGACCTGCAGCTGCCCAAGGGCGGACCACACGCTCCACTTACCATGATGACGGAGACCCCGGTGGTTGTGCTGTTCTGTTTGGGGAGCGCGTTATTAAAGTGCTGTTTGAGTTTACCTGTTACTTCAGCTTGCATGTTATTCTCCTGGGAGGCGTCATCCTACAGAAAAGAATCAAAGACACAGATTTTGAGTCTCGGGTCCACGCTGTCTCTTCCTCAGCAGTCACACACCATCCATCACTCCCACTGTCTCCTCCTAATGGGCCGTCTGAGCCGTGAGATCAGGGGAACCATGGAGGTCAAGTAGCTGAAAATAACGACTGCTATTGGGCGGTCCCCTACCCCCTGGAAGGGCTCTCTGCCATGCACCTCCCTCCTGAGGTCTGGAGTGGGATTGGGCGGTCCCCTACCCACTGCAAAGACCCTCTGCCATGCACCTCCCTCCTGAGGTGTGGAGTGCACTGAGGAGAGGGCAGAAGGACCTTCTGCAGGGCTCAGAGACCATCCTCCACAGCACAAATGCCACCTAATTTAGTACAGATCCTGCCCATGGAAACATCAAAATTATCATTTTAGTCAAGAATGCAGGTAGTGTCTAGTCTTTATCACTCAATAAAAAAATGTGGCATCTCAGCTACTTGGTCCAAGAACCAAGTCACATAACAGGACCCAGAGAGTCTAAATGGAGTTGTCAGAATGTGGGGGACAGAGCCTGGGTGGCGAGGTGCACAGGGCACCCCCAAAGTCAGCAAGAGCCCCTGCGTTAATGCCACTGCCCCCAGGCTCCCAGGACTGAGGTGGACCCAGACTCCCCTGGTGTGGACTGTTTCACCCAGGCCCCGAGGCACTGCCCACACTCAGAGGACTCCCCGAATACCACACATCCTCCGCCCGGCTCCCGCCCGCCCCACCAGGAGCAGGAGCGCTCCCGTGACCACGTGCCAGGAAGGCAGAGATCAGGCTCTGACACAGGCTCATCTCTGGGCAAGCTCTGAAGACTCTCAAACCCCAGGATGACAGAAAGAGGTCCTCAGAGAGCATCCTGGCCAATGCCCGCACCCCACAGGTGAGGACGCCGCGGTCTGCAGAGACCGTGATGAGCCCGGCCACTCGCAGAGGGAGCCTGGCGCCAGCTGCGTCCTGCTGAGAGCAGGCTGCATGCCGCTTGCTCATTACGGAAAAGGATGCTTAACCCGCCACAGGACGTGGACCCAGAACTCGGTCTGCGCCACAGCCCAGGCGAGGAGGCCCGCTGTGCCCACAGGACACAGAGACGTCAGTCCCCTGAGGACGTGGGTACTTACGGACACCCAGGGGTGACTCAGAATCTGTCCTGCTGTGCACCTTGCTTCAACATTGACCTGAAGCATCTGACTGATTAACTCCTGGGAAGAAAGAAAGGACAGAGGGGACAAAAGTGGGGTGACTAACAACAGACACAGGAACTGTGAGTTTGCACCGAGTACCTCAGGGGACAGCCAGCACGGCTGCTCGGTATTTGGATGCAGAAGCAATCACACCGCCACCTCCCCCAGCCTCCGAGGCAGGCACCGCCACCACGTCAGCAGCACCGAGACGAGAGGTCTCGCCCGAGTCCACACAAACCACGGCGTCCCCTCCCACGGGCTCTGGGCACCAGCATCATCCACAGCCCGGTGCTGCGGAGCTGCCCCTGCTGGCATCGCCCCCGGCCGCACGGGGCCATGGCTGCAGGCCGAGGGGGCTATGGCACAGCTCCCAAAAAATGAAGGGACACATGGGGAGGCCTTAGAGAAGCATCTATAAGCCTTAAGGGGGAGGCCTCAGCACACTGGGAAGACAGTCAGGCCAGCTTTCAGAATCCGCCGAAGTATTTCAGGCACCGTGCTGCGGGGTGAGCCACACGTGCAGACAGACCCAGAGCTCAACAAGAGCGGTGACAGCCCCCCGGGACAGGCGGGGGCCCCTCGACATGCTGCCGCCCCCCCGGGACAGGCGGGGGCCCCTCGACACGAAGACAGCCCCCCGGGACAGGCGGGGGCCCCTCGACACGCCGCCGCCCCCAGAGCCAGGCCAGGATGGGTACCTTGGCCGAATCTGTGATGTTGTCCCAGTAGGGGGCTGGGAACTCCAGCTTCCCGGCCAGGATCTGGTCGAAGAGATCTTCCTGGAGGTTGTTCTCACTGAGTCAGTGACAGAGAAACAGAAGAGTCAGCGTCACCATTCGGCTTTGTGATGAAAAGCTCATGGAGACGGAGGACAGGGGAGTCCAGTGTCTCTGGCGTGGGCATTTCACAGCTTGGCTGTGCATCTCAACCCCACTTGGGATGACACACTCTGCCTTCTAGGTGATGAACCAAGGAACATTTCCAGGGGCCTGGGAATCAGTGAGAAAGGGGAGGAGGGTGGGTGGTGGAGAAAGGAGGAGCAGGGCAGTGAGAGAGAAGAGCAGAGATACAAGAACGCTGTATGGTGGGTACCAGGCTTCAGCGTGGGAAGACAAAGATGTTCTGGAGATGGGTGGTGATGATACTTACCCCACAGTTTAAATGTATTAATACCACTTAACACTTGAAATTGCACACTTACAAATGGTTCAAGGGGCAGATTTTATGTTACCTGTATTTTTCCACAAAAAAAACAAAGACTCAAGAAAAAAAGGAATCCACAAAAAATGTAAGTCCTCATTTCAAAAAAAAAAGAAGCTTGGCATCTGCCCTCAATCATTCATGGTATAATAATAAGTGGGGGAAGCGGCAAACCCGAGTCAGATCTCCTTGTCCTTCCCCTTCTACTTTCCCAACAAAACAGCCAAAGATCAGCGAAGCAGCCAACACGTGGGAAAGTTATAAGGAGTTCAGAGTCTGGATGAACATTCACAGCGGAACGCGCTCCCCTTTGAAACCTTTCAGTGAAGCTCAGTTTGAGAGAAAAAGCCCACCATCTGAGGACGCCCACCAGAACTGCAGGGGTGCAGCCCCCTAGGTGGGCACCCCTTCCTGCCCGCCTCTCTCAGAGGTGCACCTGCACACAGGTGTCTAAAGAGTAAAAGATGACTTGATTTTTTATAGTGCCAGGGAAATGTGGAAATACTGCTGGGAAAAGCTCAGGAAACTGGACATCCTCTACCTCACAGAAAAGTACAACTCCACAGCCTCGTGGCCCCTTCCCTTGGTGGACACATCAATGGCCAGAGTGGGAAGCAAGTCACTGGCTCTCTAGCCCACTGCAAAGCCTAGAAGAAAACTCAGGATGGGCTGCTGAAGTCAAGATCAAAATCCAGGAGCAGAAGTTCAGTCTCACTTGGCAAATAAGTGTAAGTGTTAGTCGCTCAGTTGTGTCCGACTCTTTACAACCCCAGTGACGCTAGCCTGCCAGGCTCCTCCATCTATGGGATTTTCCAGGCAAGAATAATGGAGTGGGTTGCCAGTTCCTTCTCCAGGGAATCTTCCAGACCCAGGGATAGAACCCAGGTCTCCCGCCTTGTGGGAAGATGCTTTACCATCTGAGCTACCAGGGAAACCCAGTACTAGAGTGGGTAGCCTTTTCCTTCTCCAGCAGATCTTCCCGACTCAGGAATTGAACTGGGGTGTCCCACATTGCAGGTGGTTCTAAACCAACTGAGCTACTAGCGAAGCCCTGATCACTTGGCAAGGATGCAACGTTTCAGCCCCACGCGCTGCTCAGGATGCTCACGTGGGACCCTGCCTAGCCTCCTGCACAGGAGCCTGGCCACACTACCAGTCCTCCAGGGTCTGCAATGGTGAGTGTGGCATCCCTAGAAACAGGTGATTCAGGGCAGTGTCCGAGACAGCCTCCGGGGCTGTGTGATGAGGTGGCTGCCTCATTCCTGTTCTAGGAAAAAGGGCAGAGTTTGTGAGCTCTGTGAACATTCATCACATCAAACCAAGCCAAGCGGAATCGACACTGCTGCTTCATGATGTCACGCAGCACTCAGAGTGATGGCTGCAAGCCCTGCTCCCCGAGAAACTGATGTTCTTTGAGGGAGCACAGACTGTTCTTTTCCAGGTGTTTGATGTTCTTTCATTTTCACTGTCACCTCTCTAGTGATTTAATTCAGCTCATCTCTCCTTAAAAATGAATAAAGAATGTGCCTGAAACCACAATGGGATTTTACAGAAACTTTCAGAAAATCAGAGGACCCCAGGAGACAATGTTAGAAGAAGATATATCAAGTCACCCATTTCCAGAACCGTTCTTTTTAGCCATTCCTCTCTATGGTGGCATGCATCTCCCTCTTGGTCTTCTTCTGGAATTTCAAATAGCTTCTGTTAATACACACAGTCTTTATTTTGTTAACAAACAGCTAAAACATTGGGTGTGTGTCTGCAGGATTTGGGTTCTTGGCAAAATAGCCTGAGTCAACAACACAACCCCAGGATTTGGGTAATTAGAGGGGCACCCTGAGGACCCGTGCTGTGAACTGCGAGAGCCCTGGGGTTCCGGGCGGTCCTCGCCAGAGCAGACCTGCGGAGAATGCACCCTTCTCAGCCATCACAGAATAAAAGTCCCTCTGATTAAACCTCCCCTGGGTGGGTTAACACATGTATACACTACAGTCTGGCTGAGATGCTTCAGTGAATGAAGTCGCTCAGTCGTATCTGACTCTTTGTGACCCTATGGACTGTAGCCTACCAGGTTCCTCCATCCATGGGATTCTCCAGGCAAGAATACTGGAGTGGGTTGCCATTTCCTTCTCCAGGGGATCTTCCCGACCCAGAGACTGAACCTGAGTCTCCCGCATTGCAGGCAGACGCTTTACCATCTGAGCCACTTTTTAATTCTCAAACAGTATAGTGCTGTAAGTCGGAAGTGCCCAGGAAGAAAAACTCTGAAAACAGCAAAAAAACTCTGTGCACACACTCTTTCCAGTGCTGAGGTGTTAAAGGTCAGACGGGCTAACCTGAAAAATGTCGTAAGCTATTTCACAAATGATGTGCAAAACATTTCACTTAAATGGGGTATAGGTGTGTGTTTAAGAGAAACATCAAATATCTCAGGATAGTCAGGCAAGTATTATTTGTTATCAGTTGCCCTAAGAACAGACTTCCTTAGGCAATACCTAAACCCTGGAAAAGCAACATTCTTCTCAGTAACAATGAAATATTCCCTGTCAGCCTAGGACTAATGCCTGAAAATCCTGAAAAAAGAATGGGAAATGCTAGTTAAAGAAGCTCAAACTGTCAATTCCAAGGAACAATTTTAATTAAAAAGCTTTCGGTTCAATTAATCTTTTTTAGAAAACAATGAAAATATTTTGAGATATCTATGGAAAGACTTTTATTTTAGAAGCAAATTTATGCAGATTTGCTTAATCTTAAACTATAGTCATTTATCATTATTTAAAGGACCATTTCCATAGTTTGATATATATGATATATAAAATACGTAAATATTTTATATTACAGAGGGTTATAAAGTCTATCCAGAATGTCTCTCTATGCTATGAAGATGCTTCCACAACTAACATGGAACATAATAAATTCTCTTTCATCACAACATGATATGAGAGAGGAAAAGTATTTTCAAAGGTAAGCTATCTAGAGTTATATAACCTTTAAGGCAGCAGCTTTCAGAATGTACTTTTACTGCTTTTGATTAACCAGACTGATCTGAAGCTCCCACAGAGAGACCAAGGTAACAAGTAACAATAGATACCTATTGTTAATTCGAGTCTCTCTTTTGTTAAACAGTATGCTGCTGCTGCTAAGTCGCTTCAGTCGTGTCCGACTCTGTGCGACCCCATAGACAGAAGCCCACCAGGCTCCCCCGTCCCTGGGATTCTCCAGGCAAGAACACTGGAGTGGGTTGCCATTTCCTTCTCCAATGCTGAAAGTGAAAAGTGAAAGGGAAGTCGCTCAGTCATGTCCGACTCTTAGCGACCCCATGGACTGCAGCCTACCAGGCTCCTCCATCCATGGGATTTTCCAGGCAAGAGCGCTGGAGTGGGGTGCCATTGCCTTCTCCGGTTAAACAGTATAAAGGAAGTCAAAGAAAAAAAACTTCTAGGCTGCGCTGGCGAGTGGAAACACTAGAGGGAGTTGTGAGCACACATTCCTCTACAACTGCTCCTCCATACCTTTTCCCAACTGCTCTCAGCTTGGGTTAACCAAGGAGGGAAACTGCTGTAAATGGCCCTTGGATTTGTTGTTGGTGGTTGGTTGCTCAGGCGTGTCTGACTCTTTGCGATGCTGTGGACTGCAGCCCGGCAGGCTCCTCTGTCCATGGGATTCTCCAGGCAAGAATAGTGGAGTGGGTTGCCATTTCTTTCCCCAGTGGCTATTCCTGACCCAGGGATAGAACCCACATCTCCTGCACTGGCAGGCAAGTTCTTTACCAAGTCACCAGGGAAGCCCCAGGCCCTTGGGTTACCTGTTATCAAACCACACTATCCTCTGCACTTGACTGGTTCCCAAAGCGAGTCATCACTGAAACCAGCTAGGGCACCATGTGACTATAAAAATAGCCCCAAATAACTTCCCTCCTTCTATGGACACAAACTTCTCCCACATTTACCCCAGGCTTAGCTATTTGATTTCATTTGATCAATGGGACATTAATCAAGAAATGTGAAGCAAGCAGAGATCTGGACAGTACTCGGGCAGGGAACTTGCTATCTCTGGCTGCTTTGAGGAAGCTGTCACCACTACCACGTGAAGCCCACGCTAGCTCTCTGATGCTGGAGGGCACGTGGCTAAGTCAAATCTGTGGTCCCAGCTGACACTGAGCCACTACCAGGCATGTGAGTGAGCCACACTGGACCTCAGGCTCCCGCTAAGCCAGCACAGGGCAGGAGAATGGCTCAGTCGATGCCCAGAATGATTCATACCCTACTTTTAAAACAAATCTATCTTCAGTAAAAACTAACAGATATGTCATATCCTACAGTCTGAATAACCCACCTTGGCAATGACCTCAGTGGAAAACCAAGATGTTGATGGATAGCCAGACGGAAGGAGCCTTCCACCTAAAGAAACCCAAGCCACGCCACGAGGATGAGGTCCCACTCCAATGTCATATCTCTCATTGAACCTTTTGTGATTTCCAGTGCTCAGCTGAGCCTGCCCTCAACTTGGCATGAACTCATGCTCAGCTATTCTGCTTGACCAATATTCTCATGCTGTTTTTTCAAACCAATAAGTCTCTCAAAAGTAGAGACTGACATCTGTGTTATTCCTGTATGTAATGTAAGCAAAACAAAACCAACTATTCAACTCAACTAAAAATCGGTCATTAGGGGCTTCCCTGGTGGTCCAGTGGCTAAGACTCCATGCCCCCAGTACAGGGGCCCAGGTTTAATCTCTGGTCAGGGAACTAGATCCCACGTGCCACAACCAAGACCCAGTGTTAAACAATATATTTTAAAAATAGATCACTTTTAAAAAAGATAAATGTCGTATCTTTGTACTTTTCTGTATGTTGGAAAGCTTTTATAATAAAAAGCTTTAATAAAAGCTTTTATAATAAAGCTTCTATAATAAACAGCTTTTATAATAAAGCTTCATATAGTAAAAAGCTTTTATAATAAAGCTTCTATAATAAAAAGCTTTTATAATAAAATGTGGGAGGAGAGAGGGAAGAGATACATCTATTTTTTTCACTTACTGACTGACTACACGCTATAAAACACCACGGCCTTACAGAATAAGTTTTGAATCCCACTCGATTCCCAGAACTTAGATCGATGTCTGGCCCGTTGTAGCTACTCTACAAACAGTTGTAAAATGACCATAAGAAAAGATTAAAAGGAAAACAGCATTCAAGAAAAGTCAGAGGCAAATCATCAGACGGGCATCATCAGACTAACATCTGCTTCAAAGTGTTCCTGTGCTTCGGGGGGAGGTGGCCCTGGTAAAGAGAGAAACTATGGTGAACCCCACGTGGCCCCTGTTCATACACCGCTGGGGGGTCCCCACCACACACCCTGACCCCGTGTGCGGCCATCTGTCCTCCCAGCAGGTGAGTGTATGGTCATCAAGGGTCAATCTGCTCTTCCCAGGCCTGTTAATGCCAAAAGGATTTGTAATGCTCCTTAGCCAAATAGTATATAAATGGACAAAATTAATTGAAAAAGAACAAGTTCCTTGTGTCTACAAGAACCAGGTCAAATGCTCTGCAAAGTGAGTTGTTAAAAAACAGCTGTCAGATTAGGTAGAAGAGACGACCCTTAAGAATGAGAGAAAGTCTTACCTGGGAGGATCAGATTGCTTGGCGAGCATCTTTAAACCTCACTCCTCTTGAAATAGACGGAATGGAAATCACAGACACTAGACTGCGGGGTGAGATTTACGGAAGGGTGGCCATGGGAAACCCAGGGGACCAGGCACAGAGCAGAGGGCTGCGCTGCTTCAAAAGTGTGGACGCGGAATGTACATTAATAGGTTGTAAATTAAGATTAGAAAGTGAGCAGTATGTTTATACAATTTTTTTACTGACATTTTTATTGACCCGTTTCCGGTCCTGATTGCTAGGAGTAGAATGTCTGCTTCCCGATCAAAGGGAGAGAGTTTAGAGTTCAAAGATGGTCACTTGAAGAGCCACTGACCTTCGGAAGGGAGGGAAGCCACAGAGCAGGATGTACGTGATCACGCCTGCCGCCCAGACGTCCACCTTCAGGCCGTAGCTGAGGAAACAGAGTGGGCGGGAGAGAGGATGCTACTCCCACGAACCCGCCACGGGACTGGAGCACGCGCCTTGGTTTGTTAGGGGAAAAGGCGTTTCAGTACCAGACCACTCATTTCATGCAGATGAACGAACGACCCTTTGGACAAGGTGTCTGCTCTTCTCCCAACCTTGCCACTATCTGGACTCCAAGACTGGCCTCGGGACAGAGGTCCAGGCCCCAGGGCTCTTGGAAGTACAAGCACAAACTGGAGCTCCTGGGATCAAAGTCCCGTGCAGGAATCAGCCTCTCCTGCCCCCCCCATTCCCGGGAGGCAAGTGCAACCACAGCAGCAGCCATGGCTTATATACCTGTTCCCAGAGTTCAAGCACTAATCCAACCCCCAGGAGGCATACCCAGTTTCAGCAATGATTTCGGGGGCCACGTAAGTTGGAGTGCCGCAGACGGTGTACAGTGGGCCTTCCACCACAGTGGCCAGCCCGAAGTCTCCCAGTTTCAGAGACTTGGTCCCATCAGGATATTCGCACACCTGGAACAGAAACCAGCAAATGCTCAGAAGCGTTTTTCCCTCAGTGATCGCAAGAGGGGGAGTCTCTGGAATTGGGCAGAAATGACACAGACACATTTACCAACAAATCATAAGACACCTCTCCTTCTGATATGAAGGCCATGGGTTATCTCTGCTGTTTTTTAGTTTTGTGTCTTGATTTTTTGGCCATGTGGCATCTTAGTTCCCTGAGCAGGGATTGAACCTGCAGCCCCTGCATTAAGAAGCCTGGAGTCTCAACCACTGGACTATCAGGGAAGTCCCTCTCTTGCTTTCTAAAGCTCTGAATTTTCTTTTCAGAGATGTTGCGTGTGATTTTGATTGTGTGAAATATGAAAAAAATATTTCCTACATTTGCAAAAGTCCGTTACCTAGGAGTAGAATGAACACGCGTGCATGCTAAGGGGAGGTGGGCTGCTTACCCGGTTTGCTTGAGAGGCCCCTGAGCCTCAAGGCAGGACACTGACCTCTGCTGTGTGCGTGGTGGGGGTGGGGGTGGGGGTTGGGTTGGCACCTGACAGCCTCAGAAATGGTGTCATTAGAGGTCGTCCACTCAAGAACTAGGTGTCATTAGAGGTCGTCCATTCAAGTACTAGGTGTCATTAGAGGTCGTCCACTCAAGTACTAGGTGCTTTCCAACTCACATGTTTAGTTACAAGATGCAATTAGGACTTGCTCTCTAGACAATGATGAGTATGAACAGTGATTCTACCTAGGGGAGAACTTTGGAAATCTAGAAAGAAAATGACTTTGGGATGAGACAGCCCAAGCCTGCAGGAAGAAACACTCCACCCATTTGTCTGGTGACCTGACCCCTGAAAGCCCCTCACCCACCCTGGGGATGTTTTGTTATCTGTGAAATGGGATAACAGCTGGTCCCTGGCTCACAGTGCTGGGGTGAGGGTAAAATGAGATGAAGTTCAGATCAGGACTGGTTGAACGTTCCTTCTTTCCTGGAAGGAATGGCTGATTAGATCAGGTGGATCATCATCCTGGAAAAGGTTTAACAATGCTGGTGAGGATGTGACGTGTTTGCTGACATCGAAGCAACTTTTCTAGAAAGTATGGCAGTCCTATGTAAATTTCTTAATATCCTTAATAACCTGTGATCTGTAAATTTACTTCTAAGAACCTGCTGTAAGGGAACAGAGATGGATCCAAAGATTATATCCAAGAATGCCAACCTCAGAATTCATCTTCTGGTTTTTAAAAACTAGAAGCAACATAAGTGGCCAGCAGGTTAATGACTTAATAAATCATAGCAAATCCCTACAGTGATATTATATAGTCACTAGTAAGCACAATTCAAGTAAATATTAATCCTATGGGAAATATTCAGTGTATTAAAGAAAAAGGAATATTTAAAATTATATATATATATATATATATATATATATACTGTAATACCCTAAAATGTTGTTTACGCTAGGTGGCAGCATTACAGGTTACTGTACTTTTCTTTATATTTTTCAGAAGTTTCCAGAATGTTTACAATGAACACATGCTCATTCCATAATTCAGAAAAATTAATTCTATATATAAGCAGACTTTCCTTATGGGACAAAAGTCTGGAAGTTATTTTAAATGGATGGTTTTCAAAGCAAACAAGTGTATATAAGAACATAATCTGAGACCTGACCGTGTGAGTTTTAATAAGCTATTTGCCTCGTAGATGTCCATTCTGAAAACACTGAATTTCGAAATAACTGCAAAAACCTAACATGTACTTCTGTCATATCTTTCCTCTACTTTTACATTTTAAACATATTTTTTGTGTTTCCTTGTATCCCACTATGAACTGAACCAGATTTTCATCTAAGTCACTACTTACTAAAAGAAGAGAAAAATTTAGCAAATGATGTTTTTTCAAGATAAGTACATTAACGACACTGTCCATTAGTCTGATACTTAATGATGGGGAGTGATCTATAAACTCCTCAGTAAAAAAAAACATCAAAAACCTCAGGCCTTCCTAATGCCAATGACCCCCGTCTTAATGGGCATTTTTTAAGGGCGACACGGAAATACGCTTCTCACTTGTGATGCTTCTCAGCAGTTGAAGGGGAATAGTTTTCACCTCAGTATTTTAATAACTGCTTCCATGTTGATGTACTAAAGACCACGCTCAGCAAGCATCTTTATGATTTTCCAGTTTCACAGGACTGATGGTGAGGATTTGGGGGCCCTCACAGACATTTATCACTTTGCATCAGCCCACAGCTCAGCAGAAGCATATTCAAAGCTACTAAGGATTCAGCCTAAAGCAGCAGAAACCAGGTTCTTAGTCATGCTTAGTCTTAGGATGACTTTCCATCCATTACGTTTAATGTAAACATTAACGAGAAGAACCTAAATTATAGTTAAAATTTATGATGCATTTATTGCAACCCAGACTTTAGAAATTCCCTAAGCAACTGCAGTGATAAGAACATTACAATTCTAAATGTATCATGAGAGTAAAAAAAAAGTTTTGTTAATGTCATTTTGTTTTTACAACTTTACAATACACTCATTAGGTACATTTTAAAAAAAAAAAATCATGTTTATTTTAGACATTCAATTTAGGGATGCCTAAGGGTATTTAAGAGCTGTTGTTGGATACTCAGAGGTCCCAGAAGTCCCATTTTTCATGTCCCCTACAAGGAATTCAGAGTCAGATGCAGGAGCATAAACAGAAAGGGAATGAAGAGTCTATAGTCACTGAATAATGCTTGAGCAAGGGGTACTCTGGCTAAACATCAAAAGGGAAGTGTCAAATAGGGCAGACAAGCCTGAACTGATAATATTTTACCTGATTCATCACTCCGCAGTGCTAGACACAGAGGCAAATATGTGAAAAAAAATGTAAGCAAATTTCAAGTCTTAACTGGAGACTGTCTTTAAAGCAGGAAAAAATATATATATATACCTATAAATCTGCAGGTACACACACACACACACACACATTTATGGCGCTCCTTTAAGAGACCAACACTGGCACACGCATGGCTTTGCTTCAGGAGACCAGTCTTAAGGAAGAGAGGATAAATGCAGAGTGACTCCAAGGCCTCATCTGGCAGAGTTCAGTTCTCCTCAGTAATGCCCATCCTCGCAGGCCTGGAGGATTCCCAGTCTCCCAAACACCATCTCATCACACTTCTGTAGTCATACTTCTGTAGTCACCCTGCTGGGCAACCAGGAAGGGAGCTGTTATTCCACTTTATAGATGAGGAAACCGAGGCCCAGCAAAATCAAGTTTCGAGCGCGTGGCCAAGTGGGAGTCCACACGCGAGCACTCCCATCCACTGCACCCCTGCGTCTGAAAGGCTAAGGGTGTACAGACTCCGGGTGGGACGTAACCCAGCACCCCCGTGGGAACGCTGGCCCTGCTGTGCGCGGGTGCGCCGCCACCAGCTCAGAGGCCCTGTCGCAAGCTGCTCTCAGAATGCAAAACTGATCCCACATGCAAACTGCACGCCGCAAGTTCTCTAAATAAAATGTCAGCATCGTGATTTAGAAGGACCTCAAATATGAGAAACCAGCCCTCTCCTCTCCCCCGTCCCCAGAACCCCTGGAAAGGCGGGATTTATCACTGGTCTCTCACAGTTAACTCTGACCGGGCACCACCGGCTGTAACTCACGGCGCTACGGCCACCCCCGTGCTCCCTGACACGGCGACCCATTCATCTCTGCTGGCAGGGTTTAAATTAGGACACAGCTGCCAGACGAGGGGATGCAAATGAGGCGTCTGAACGCCCTGGGGCTCGCAGACGGGACTCTCTCCGAGCAGCAGGGGCCGCACCGCTCTGTGGACCCTTCTAGCGCCGCGGCGGCGCGCTCTCAGCCCGGGCTGACACCAGCCTGCGGACTGTCTCTAGGTCTGCCGGGGTCCCCTCGGGTCGGCAGCGGCAGACACTGTCTCACGGAGACTCGCGGCGACGCGTCCGCAGCGCGCCCGGGGGCCTCGCACGCCACACGGGGGCCTCCTGCAGGCCTCATCCAGGTTCTCCGTCCTCCTCCTCCCCTTCCCCTTGGGGCGGCAGAGCGGGGCTGGGGCGGGGGGGACACCCGGCCGGGGCAGGGGAGGCGGACGAGGCCCTGACTCCGGTCTCCCGGCCGCCGAGCGAGACACGCGGGCTGGAGCCGTCCGTCCCCGCCACGCTCTCTTCCCCGACGCGCAGTGGCTGAGGGATGCGGGCCTGAGCCTCGGCGCACAGTAAGAAGTGTGAGTGCGGAGGGGGGACGCGGGCTGCTGGGGAGGGGGGGGATCGC